>JAPYZM010001871.1:0-24025 GCA_030522845.1 Psyttalia concolor
AGAACGAGCCAATTAAGGGCGATCGAGAGAGCGGACGGCGTCACACGCTGTCCCTCTTGCCCTCTCCCCCTCTCGTCCTCTCCTCGTCGCACGTAACCTCGTAAATACACCGCATGTATCGACGAGCGAGTGAGACGAGTGACGAGAGACGAGTGGACGCTGCGGGTGACAAAATGCAAAGAGCGAATAAAAAAAAATTTGCTGAAAAGAGATAAAAGAAATAATCAACGAATGCATCGGGAGTTCAATGATAGTGAAAATGAATGGAAATAATACGTAATATGAACACTTGGAGAATCTATTCTGCAGACGATAACAAACTCACTTAATTAAAATTTCAATTCTCATCGTCAGCTTTTGGTCTTCCGCTCCATTTTAGTTCCAATAGATAATGCATTCAAATAGACTATACCCGCGGGGTGGGCGGGGGTGGGTGGGGATTTATCTCGTTATCGTGGTCAAAAACTCAGAGTCAAGAGAATCCACAGTATCATAAGCCGGCTTTGTTGTACCTTAATGAGCGATACGTTAAAATACGATGGAAAATGAGGATGCAGGAGGGATGAATAATAGAGACAAGATCGTATTATGTAACACAGAGGAAACTCGAAATATTAATTCCAGGAAATTTATCAAAGTTTGCATTAAAACTCCCTCCTCCTCCTCCTCCCCTATCGCCCCTCCTCACCCACTCGGCGGGCTTATCCAACCCCCCTTCATTAAATTATCGGGGACCCGATAGTTTTAACTAACTTTTGGTACGGGGGAAATTTGAATTTGCGAGATCGGTAGCAAACAAAAATCTGGATATTAATTATTCAGCTGATGGACGAACAACCGGAGGACATGGTTGTTTCGGATGAATGAAATGCTCTGGGTGACCCAGATAAGCAATTGTTGTGGATTAATGAATAATTGGTTAATTTTTAATGGGTAGAATTTTGGTTGGAGTGGGTAGACGATTATTGGTATTTGAAGTAATATTTATTTAACAAGTCAATTGAATATTTAGGTAGATATATTGCGTGAGTTAATAATAAAATAGTTATTTTTAGTAATTAATTGCATTGACGACATTGTTGGCAAGGGGATCCAACTCTCTGTGAATATAAATTGATAAATCAATTGCTGCTTCGGAATTTTTAGTCAAAATTTTGGAGTAGTCTCTTTATTTTTAATTATGAACAAAATAATAGAGTAAATTCAAGTTCGTATTTAGGCGGTTATGGGGCACAGTGTAATTCGGGAAAAGGTCTAAATTACCGTGGACCCAGCGGTACAACCCCCAGAGGGTTTTCAGAGGGCCCCCATGGCTACGTATATTTATGGTAGTAGTTGAGTTTGAAGTCCCCAGACCGGGTCCTTCTCTCAATGCACGCTAGCCTCACCTCACCGCCTACCATTTCATCTAAAACTGGCAATACAACGTCGTTCAACGTGTATAACCCGAGACCCGGCATTTCCCTTGGTCCCCAACGCCCAGCCCGGGACACTAACTACTGGACCTCTATAAATTCCCGCGGGATTTTTCTTTCCTCCACTTGCCTTAATTAAAGTCCCTCTCTTACTGCCCACCACTGCTTATCCTCGGCTTTATCATTCTCCTTTTATCTGCTCTACTCAAGGTCTCAATGGACAAAACAAATTCAAATTTATGGGATTATTTTGGGGCTTTTTTTTCACCGAACATTTGGGAATTTAATTATAATTATTTAGGCCCAACTGTGGGACGTCCCAAATTTTTTTTTGAGTAGAGAAAGCGGAGGGTGGAATTGAAGGTTAAATCTCTAAACATTGGACATTTACGTGGAATTTTTATTTTAGCTAAAATTGGGAATTTTTAATTTTTCAATTTTTTCGGCAACTGAGACTTTTCTTACGTAAATTATCCCGGTTTTTTTATCGAATATTTCTCTCCTGGCAATGAGTTTTATCCGCCTGAAGGCTGAAATTGAAGTGCACTTTTGAGTGGAAAAAAAAAATTCGCAAGGAATTACATAAAACCGAAAGAGTAATCAAACTGTTATCTATCAGCCGTTATCTCATAGTCTCCCCTGCTCGAGGGTAAAACGATATCGAGTATATGGACGCTAGAGGCCGAGGGGGGTGAACGAGGGGTGGTTGGGGAGACAGGGGAGACGTGCTAGAAAGGACCCCCAGCATCGTACGGAGCTTTTGCAAGCTGAGTCGAAGTTGTCTCGTGTGTTAGTAATGGTGGATGTTTGAAAGGGGGAGGTGGCGGTCGATGCGCTGCAGCCGAGAGGGCTGTTTTTGCGGGTGTGGCTTAAACCCAACCCCTTTCTATAACCGTACACCAGCACACATTCACGTATTTCTGGTTAGAAAGGCTCAACTCCTCGAGTTCCTTGGAGCCTTCGGGCTATTTTACCACCCGACCACCCCAAAAACAACCCTATTCAACTTCATCCGCGACGATTTTAAGCTGAGAGAGGTCTTTCTCCCTCATATACACAGATGATTCGATATTTTCGAGGAAAATATGGTGCACCGGGAATATGCAAGCCATTTTCCTGTTGATGGCTGCGTTAATGGCCGTTGGGGCATTATTTTTACTGCCCGATATGGACTTTAACTTGATACGACGGCTTCGGAGGGTGGGGGGAGATTCTATGGATTTTTTAAATCATTGTTTGGGGGTTTAGGAATTTGTTTTATGTGGACAGGGGATTATATTGAATCGTTGAATTTCTTACATTCGAAATCTTGGAGATATTCATTTTTGTAGTCAAGTTAAATATGAGTCTTTTTTTATTTCAACAAATGATTTTATGATTTGTGGAGTGAGAGGAGGGTGGAGGCGTTGGTTTACATCAGCAATACCAAATTAATCTATTTGATGGATGTACAAACTCACCGTGGAACTAAACTCGTATGAATCCCGGGCAATTATCATTTCATCGTGGATTGTTCGTGATTTTATCCATAACAAAAATTTATCAATATTTGATATTAATTCCTCGTACTTCTCAGTTTAATCCCCTGGAGTTATCGTTGGCCGTTGGTGGTGTGTTTTAACTCGGTGACTAATTGAAAGAGGAGGGAAAAAAGAATGGTGAGGAGGAGTGGAGGTAGCACTCACGAGAGTAAACATAATTAGAGAGCGCTCGGGTGGAAATGAAGAAAAGGGAACGTCGATTGTTTGAGGACACACGATCCACTTTGAGAGACGATAACCGTCGCTGTGGTCATTGCTAATGGTGTAAATGGTGGATGTTAAAAATGAGGGCATGAAGTGGGGGGGATTATGAGGTCAGAATATGAAATGGGAGAAAATTTATTTCCATGAATTTTCTGGGATTTTCGTTTTTTTTTTTTTCGGGGGGAATAATTGGAGATTCGAAGTGGTTCGGCACTCGACAGTCAAATTCCCGAGTGAATTCATCGAGTGTATCTGAAAATCGGGGCGAGACCGCAAAGGCTAACAATCGAGAGAAGATTCGTGGTTCGCCACTGCTCCCATGCAGTTTCAAAATCCAATTTGTAATCTGTATGTTTTCTGATGTATTCAGTTACAATCGAATCTATCAATTAAAAATAATTCCCAGTTTTTTAATATTTTATGCTTATCAGATTATCATGGGAATTTCAATTAAAATCATTTCGGATTAAAACCCTAAGCCCCTAATTTTGGCAATGAGAAAATAAATCTAATTCAGTCAATTAAATACTCTTTTGCCAGGAACTTAGAGCGAATTTTAGTGGGGAAATTTGGGGGATTTGGTTATCCAGGACCAATATATTTGGCACAATTATATTATTACCTCAATGAAGGAACCAGTGACCCCCACATTATCCCAAATTTCTATAAATTAATCTCAACTGAATGGCAAAAAAATTATTCCACAGTATCAATTCAATTCTCCACTCGCTCTCCGGTTAAATCTAATAAAGATGTACAGCATTGGAGAATGGAAAAAAAATAAATAAAAATAAATATAGCGACGTGAATGTAACCCCGACCTACGTGAATTCGCGGTGTGCCATCGATACAGCGAGTAAAAGTGGGGAAAATACCCGACGCCGTTCAAAATTGATCCCCCTCTCGCGTACACATACAACAGAGTAAGCGTTGCCTTCGATGAACGGACACGCCGACGCGCGCTCCCGTGGAAATATGAATGAAAAACGGTGTGCGGTTTCTCGGCATGGTGGAATAACAAAAAAAAATAATACACACGGTCGGGGGGGTGAAAAAAAACGGGAACAGCCGGAGAGACGGGTGAAAGAGAGAGGGTGAGAGAGGGATGAGGGAAACAAAGTTGGAACGTTGTGTATGGCTGATCGATTGGCCACGTGCTTTCTCGGCACCTGTTCGACTTTCGCCGCGCGAAATGTTCGATTATTCCCTCCAATATGAGGATCATATGGGACCCCCCGAGGCATTTAAATGTCGAGGTGAAAATAGTTCCTTTGAGGAAAACTTTTCCCCATTTGTTTGCTTGCTCTCCAGCGCTAGCTTTACTCCTCGAGTATTAAATACTTTTGACAGGGGATTTTGTTTATAGAGGAAAGTTCTCTTGTCGATGTTTTTTCAGCTGAGAAATGTCTTTGTAAATTTCTTTGCTCTTCTCTCGGGGGAAAAAATTCTTTTTGACATTAACAATTTTGTTTATCACAGGCGAATGAAAAATTGTTGATCACTACGATTTTCTTGAGGCTCGTAAATTTAATTGGAATGAGATTATTATATCATAAATAAATTATTATTCATCCGGTGATTTCCCGATTTTTACCACCGACGGGAGAATATTTTCTCGCGTGAATTTTTCGCAACCTTTAGTAGTTCAAATTCAACAGATATTTTTGATAATTTTTGCTCGGTAGCAGCAGACAAAGGCAACAGTTTTCCATTTAAAAACCAAATTAATTACTTGAATTTGCCATTACCAATAAAAACCGTCTAAACAAAATAGCTGTAATAATAACTGGCGAGCCGAAGAAAATATCTCCCATTATATCTCCTAACAAAGTTACCTGTGCAGCCATAAACCATTCAGAAATAATCCACCAAGTGCTGTATCCGAAAGTCCACATAGTTTCTCTACCAGGGAAGGTGCAATTTTCCGTTTGACTGAGCGATTTGCGTTTCTGGTCGTGCATATACATGTGTGCCTGCGGCTAGGCGCGCAGATAGAAGTGAAGTACATGGTATGAGGACCAACATTGAGAGGTGGTGTGGGGCTCCGTGTGGAGAAGAGAGTTAGAACTTTGTGCTTCCACTCGACGTTATGTCCGTCGGGTGGCAAATGCCCCCCCATTCCCCCCTTCTGCCGCCCACAGCCACCCACTGGGCGGTGGGTGGTAGGTTTTTGGCGGGTGAGGAACGATGGGTCCGGAGAGTGTATGTACAGAGGGAAGGCTGGACCTAAGCGAGGATAAAGGCGAAAGGACGCGGGCGATAGGAGCTCCCGAGGACGATCAATAAGGAAGAGCCACTGGTGGGGGTCTTACCCAGTGAGTGTGGCCGGCCCCCTCGTCGTTTGCATTTGCTCTCTGCTTGAGGAGCGGTGGGGCTGACTCAAGAAAGAACCGAGAAAATAATCTGAAGGGGTCGAGTTGAGCGTGTGTATACGTGAGAATGCCAGTGTCGGCTGATGGCGAGGGGGAGGAGGATTTTAGTGGGACTAACACACATTCACACTCACACACACATACACTGGAAAAACTTGGTGTGAGAGTTGGCATTTGTGAGGACCGGACGACCCGAGGATGTTCGCGTGGGGCGTGAGTGCGAAAGAGTGGAAAAGCCACTGGGGGAAAATAGGGAAAAAGGGAAAAATCAACGCGCGAAGGTCGGACGCCCCTGACTTTTCTCACTCGTACACTTTTCTATTCACCGCGAGAAAAGCTTTTTATTTGAGATGGCCTTTTAAAGGGCTCTTCGAGGATTTTTAAAGCTACTTTTGCCGGGGCTTAGGGGGAGGGGGTGGATCAATAATGCGGCGAGAAATATTTGAGGAGAGTTTTTGAAGACGATTTTTTTTTTTCACGTTTTCTCCGATAATTTGGCCATCACTGGTTTTCTTATTTTCCGGATTTCGGTTAATTTTCTTTTTTAATTAGAGTATTGACGGTTAATTCTATGAATAAGTAATGAAAGGAGGCGATGGGGGGATTGACGTTTTTAATTTTCTGCTGTTGGCTATAATTTTTCCAATTGATTTCTCCATTTTTACGTGCTCGGGTATTTTTTAAATTTTTATTCCGGAATGATAGACTCCGGTAATGACTCGAATTTTAATAATTATGATTGATGAGAGCGTCTTCAGCAGTCGACGTAATTGGATTGAGTTCTAGGGGACAATTATAGAAATTTATGTGGACTTGGCGATTTTAATTCATTACCAATACCTTTAATAATAATCCGGCATATTGGGGTTTTGTTCTTGAGGTGATGGCGAGGTTTTCGGCAAAGTGGGTGGTCAAATGGGGGGGTTTTACCACCGAGGGGTGGTTAGCTTTATTGATCTGTAAGACTGCCAACCTACGTTTCTCTCCTCGCCCTGGCTTTAACCCTCTTCCTCCTCGGTAACCGCCTTCATCGCTTTGCGCTGCGTTGTACTCACACTCTCTTCAAGCATGTGTGTCTGAACGGCTCTGGGGGGGGGGGGGGCGTCCGGGTATATTCCAACCCTTTTGGCCTACTACAACCGGCCGTTTCTCCTTTCTCCGGATGTCCGCGAAGTGCCCGGCTGAGGCGATCTAGACTGGGCTCGACCTTTGCCGTTGACTTAGTCGGCGACACGTCAGACTCTATCGCTTTCTTTCTGACGTGTGTCGGGAGTGGCTGGACAAGCGAAAGGAAAATTAATTGATCATTTAATTGGAATAAATATGGCATTGGAAACTGGAGAATTTAGATTTTTCATTGGGAGGAGAGTTTCTAAAAAAATATTACGGAAAATTACTTTTTAGGTCAATGGGATCTTCGTAAGAATTGGAGGACGACGTTGTCTTAGCTTTTTTAAAAATTTTTGGCACAAAACTGCCGATATCTTGAAAACTATCGGGCGTAGCCCCCAAATTCCAACGGATTTGGAAAGCTGAGGAAATTTCCGATCGATATAGCCTCTCAGACTTGATTTTTAGTGATTTTTTTGAGTTTCGATTTTTCGACTGCGGGGGGCCTCCGATTTTCGCGATTTTCGCCTGGCGAACACATTTTCGGCGATATCTCAAAAACTAGTGATCCGATCGACTCGGGGTTTGTTTCATTCGAAAGCTGAGCTCATTTCTCATCGATATGGGCTATTGATGAATTTTTAAAATTATTTTTTCACCACTTTTTTGCTAATTTTACGATTTTCAGAAAAATTGCAAAAACGGTTCGATAAATCATTTTAAAAATTTTCTAATAGCCTATATTGATGGGAAATGAGCTCAGCTTTCGAATGGCGCAAACCCCGTGGCGATCGGAGCAATAGTTTTTGAGATATCGTCAAAAGAGTGCCAATTCAGTAGAAATCGGAAAAATCGAAAGGGGGGGGCCTTTGATATTTCGGCATTTTGGCCTGTCGGGCCAGACAGTCGACTGGCTGACCAGCTGGTCGACTGGAGATGCCCGAATCCTGGATTTTTGGAAGGAAGATGACCCCTGGGCAGCCGGTTTGGGGGTTTTTGACCTTTTTTTGGCCCTTTTTGGCTGTTTTTGAGCCTTTTTGGCCCGTTTTTTCGGTTTTTTCGATTTTTCAGCCCGTTATCGTCGTTTTTGAGGGTTTTCGCGAGCCGAGGGGGTTCTAGGGGTTTCTACTTTCGTTTTCGGGCCCTTTTCGCATCACTTCCAGGATATTTCCAGCCCTTTTGCGACTTTTAGGGCCCTTTTTTGACTTTTTTCGCACAAAAATGGCGATATCTCGAAAACTATTAGGCTTAGCTCCAAAATTCGAACGGATTTGAAAAGCTGAGGAAATTTCCGATCGATATAGCCTCTCTCTTTTCATTTTTAGGGATTTTTTGGATTTTCGATATTTTGATGGCTGGCAGCCTTCGATTTCCCGATTTCCACAATTTTCGGCTGGCTCGACACATTTTTGGCCATATCTTAAAAACTATTCATCCGATCGCCTCGGGGTTTGTTCCATTCGAAAGCTGAGCTCATTTTCCATTGATATAGGGTATTTTCAAATTTTTTAAATGATTTTTTCACCACTTTTTTGATAATTTTATGAATTTTAGAAAAACTGTAAAAACGGTTCGAAAAATTAGTTAAAAAATTTCGAAATACCCTATATCGATGGGAAATGAGCTCAGCTTTCGAATGAAACAAACCCCGAGGCGATCGGATCAGTAGTTTTCCAGATATCGTCAAAAGAGTGTCAACTTTGGTCAAAATCGGAAAAATGGAAAGGGTCCCCCCTTTGATTTTTCTGCATTTCGGCCTGTCCCGCCAGGCAACTGACTGGCTGTCCAGCTGGTCGGCTGGAGATGCCGGAATCCCAGATTTTTGGAGGAAGGTGAGCCCGATGGCCCCAAGTGCCCCTTTTTGGCCATTTTTTGGCCCTTTTTGGCCATTTTTTTTACCCTTTTTGGGCCTTTTTTCGGTTTTTTCGATTTTTCAGCGCGTTACCGTCTTTTTTCAGCATTTTTACGTGCTGAGGGGATTCTGGGGGTTTCTACTTTCGTTTTTGGGCCCTTTTGGCATCACTTCCAGGATATTTTAAGCCCTTTAGCGACTTTTAGGGCCCTTTTTTGAAATTTTTGGCACAAAACGGCCCATATTTTGAAAACTATCAGGCGTAGCCCCAAAATTCGCACAGATTCAGAAAGCTGAGGGAATTTTCGATTGATATACCCTCTCCCTTTTCGTTTTTAGGCATTTTTTAAATTTTCGATTTTTTGACCGCTGGGCCACTTCGATTTAAGCGATTTTTGGCTGGTCGAACACATTTTCGGCGATATCTCAAAAACTAGTGATCCGATCGACTCGCGGTTTGTTTCATTCGAAAGCTGAGCTCATTTCCCATCGATATATGGTATTAGAAAATTTTTAAAATTATTTTTTCACCCTTTTTTTGGTAATTTTATGAATTTCAAAGAAACCGTAAAAACGGCTTGAAAAATCATTAAAAAAATTTTCTTATACCCTATATCGATGGGAAATGAGCTCAGCTTTCGAGTGGAACAAACCCCGACTCGATCGGATCACTAGTTTTTGAGATATCGTCAAAAAAGTGTCAATTTTGGTAAAAATCTGAAAAATGGAAAGGGGGTCCCCTCTGAAAAAAAAATTTTTTTTTTCCTTGAAAAACATTCACCCAAATTTATCTATTTTATCTTGTCGCCAGTCTTGTCGTGATACAAAATCGCTATAAATTCCTAATAACCAAAAACCATCAAAATATTAACGCGAGCTCACGCAAAAAGATTAATCATAAAAAAAAAAAATTCCGCAATAAGTTAGTCTCGGCAACAACTTTCCACTTAAACTCCTAAGCCCGCTAAAAGCCCTTGGAGTCCCCACCCCCAAAGACGTGCCCAGGAATTCCTAATAAGAGAAAGCTTCCCTTTTCGCCTCCCCCTCGCCCCCAAAAGAATCCTGCAGCCCCGAGAGCCCCCCTCCATTTCCGTCCTCTATATATCCCAGAGCCCGCAATTCTCCATTTGAATCCCCACCCACAGCCTCTCACTCCCCCCGACGTCCATCTCTCTCGCATTTTTCTTACATCCCCCCTCGCTCACCCCCTCGTCCGCCTTTCCCGGGAGGTATTCTCCCTTTCTGGAGCCCCCGAGCGAACATTCACGGGCAGAACAAGATGAACAGGGACAGAAGACCCTCTTCCCTTCTCCTCATCTCATCTCATTCCGTCCCACACGACGATCCTCGGGACCACATACAACAACACGTAAACCACCCTCTCCCCACCCTCCCACAACCCCCCCCGAATACATTCAAACGGTGACACTAAAGCGCGCGAATACCGCACTCATCCTCTACTCGACCATCTCCCGTCAATTCTCCCTCTCTCCCTCTCTCGCTCCTCTCCCATGTCTCAAAGTGTGTGACGCGCACTCTTGCGCGTCCATCCTCTCTCAAGCCCCGGGTACGCATATCAATTCACAAACACCCGCACCGAGCAACCCCCGAGTCCTGAGCAACCCCCACGAGATTAAATTCTAACGACGTCGGGACTGGTTCTTCATCTCCCTTCTCCCACGTCTCCCGCTCGTTCTGCTCCTTTTTCCCACCCTCCGCCAACGTACACAGGCATTTTTCTTAGCTCAACGGCGGAGGGGGGCCCGGCAGTGGGTGGACGGGCGGCGACGGGGGGGAAAGGTCTCTTGCCTCCTAAATTAATACCACTACACAGGGGCGAGCGCTGAATACAGCCGTACGTACTCGGGGCGAATTTTGTTGGCTTGTGTGCATCTCATCCCGGGCGGTTTTCTCTACGGTCTTTCGGGGAAACGACCCACCCACCCCACCCCACCCCCCCGACATTATTTAGCGAGCTTAGAACTCACCGGTGGGCAAATGGCGGTCATACGGCGAGCCACCCGGTGGGTGGCTTATCTAGAGACTGGGGGAGGACTTTCGTTAGTTTGAGGGGGATGAGTTTTAGGGGAGAATTTTTGACGATGATCATTCAAAATTTGGGAAAATTTTCCGGGCATTTGACGGAGAGATAGTGGCACCTTTCGGGGTAAACTGGGGTTGAAGATTCATTAATTTTGAGGCATTTGGGACGAGCTCAATATTTTTTTTAATTACAAATTCGGTCGGAAGTTTTTCTAGAGCAAAAAAAATTTTGGAAAGCAAGAAATTTGGATTTTTAGATTTTTCAATTGTTTGTAGACATTAGATTGTAATCGCAGGGGGCGGAAAAAATATTTGAGAGACGTTAGGGGTTAAAACAATTTTTAATTCATTTTTTTTTATTGAAGGGAATGAATTTTTACTTCATTGTCGCAGTCCTGCATATCAGTAAACATTCCTTGAAAATTTATGTCATTTTTTCTAATAATTTGCTGTCGATAAACGTTTAATCTCCAACTGTACTGGGAAACAGTTTAAATCCGAAATTAATCATTGAAAATTGTCTCAATACACTGACAAACTCCACATGTCTGAATTATATGAAGAGTGAAGATTCATTTGTTCATATCCGGCTAAACAATTCGACAACATTTAACGAATACCATTAATCCCTAAATTCCTTCCTCAATAGACCATCGGAACAATTGCCAGGATTGAAGTCCGGAAGTACCTCAATCGGTTTATTTGATTCGCCAAATGTTTAATGAGCTCGATCGATGTAATTTTATTATCACTCATTCGTTACAGGATTTGAGTAATTATAAAGTCTACCGGGAATTCAAAATAATCTTGTATTGTCGGAACATTAAAATGAATAACATTTTATCGGTTATCGTTGAATTTTGACGGATCTCGAGTTATTTTCGACAGGTGAGCAGGAAATAATTAATTCAGTTATTTCAATATTTATCAGTTGATTTTGTGAGGTGAGTCACGTGTGGAGGTGGCAATTCGTGGCTTTGATGAATGAAAAATTCACCGGGAAATACTGATTTAATGCAATCTGATTTGCAACTAATTTCAACAATTTTCACGTTTTTTTTTTCTCGATATCGAATAATCTTCATTTAAATAATTTACGGGAATAAAAATTTACGAATACGACAATTAAAACAATTGAGAAATATAAAATTTCTCTGCCAACTTATAATTTTATTAATCTATAAATCAATCTCAAGGTATTTATTTTTAACAAAATATTCCGCAAAGTAATTGTCACAATTTTCGTGTAAATTTTTTTTCTCTCAGGCAATTCATCGAAAAATTAATTTTCGCGAAGTTCTGGGAGAATTTATCTCGAAATGTCGTTTTAAAAAAAAATAAATTTGATCTTCGAGTAAATTTCTAAACGGACTGTATCACTGGAGACTTAGATTTAGGGGTAGCTATAGTTCGCGGGGGGTTTGGCCAGTTTCCATTAGTTCCGAGGGAGAAAGGGAGACAGCGCGAGGTGACCGTAGCACTCGTGCTCCTAAAAGGAGGTGGGAGGGGGTTATTTTGGAGTATAGAAAGGCGAGGGGCAGTGGGGCGGGGGGTTGGTTTGCATTTACATAGCGGACACCCCCGTTTTTCCCCCCTCGGCCATTCGACCCTAGGAACTAGATGACTAGGCGGGAGGTATTAAGAGGAGAAAAGGGAAGTGGGGGTTGGGGTTTTAGAGGTGGTGTGGCAATTCTGGCAACATGGCCGCGACCAAGCGACGGATACGAGCCCAAACCTTCCCCCCTTCTCCTCATACCACCCTCCACCCACTCGACCCCCTGGATTTTCCATGCTTTTCGGTATAAACTTGCACAATTTCTGCGTTATCATTTCCTCCTCCGCCCCTTCAACCTGGGGAGGGGGGCAAATTTCTTTTTGAAATGCTTGCCCGTCGTGGGCGAATGACCGTAGGTTATTGGATTATTAAGAACCTTTATTGGATTAACAGCGATTTTCCAACGGGCTCAGGATGATTCGCTGCCGGTGAAGTTTATTCTTCCCCTATTTTTGAATTGTTAAAAAAAAAATTTTCTTCAACGACTGACGGCTAAAAAATTCCCGAGCAAATAATATTCGCAATAATTGTCTGGCGTAAAAGAATCTTTCGCTGCACAACTTCTTAATTAATCACTCGTTAATAAATGGCGTCAATCGAGAAAATTAATAGTCAATATTTTAAAGAGAGCTCCGGAAAAAAATTTGAGTCAATCGTCCAACGAAAAAAAAATTCATTACCTCATTGTTGTCAATGACTCCATCACCCAAACCACCCGCCAAACATCATGAAAAATATGGCAAACAAAAAACCTCCACTCCCGCTTACCCCTAAAACCTCCACTTTATCTCCGTTGGAGTTCGTAACAGTTACGACCGCTTGCGCAATAGTCATGAGTTAAAAGTTCATGTGTCCGAGCGAGAGGGTGTGCAAAAGTGTGGGGTAAAATGGTTGAAACAAATGAGCGGTGAGCGTCGGTCTTAAATTAGCGCTGGGCGCTTGGGGTGGTTTTCATTTCCACCCTTAAATTAGGACTAAGCCACGCTTGCCTCGCGCAAGTTTCCACGGGTTTGATCGGATGAGTTACCGCGGCTAAAAGTTACGCCGACGCTGATTAACGTCAGTCCCTTTTCTTCAGTGTATTCTTTTAACTCAACATTTTACTCTAGCTTTAATGCTCTCAAGTGCCAACGGAATTCCCCTAATATCGTATAAACGGAGGAGGGTTGTAAAGCGAGAATTAAGGGGGAGGGAATGCTGGAATTATTTCATTTCTTCACGCACAATAAAACGCGGTAAACGGATTTCAAGTGTTTTTCCGAATTTTTCGACCACTCGACGCTCAAAATTAATTTTTTTGTTAATTGTCGAATTTTTTAAAAAATCATCTCAAGTCTGGAGCCCTTTTTTCCTCATTTCTCCTACTGTTTCACCCTCAAAAAATCGATGTATACGAGGTATTCATTACTCCCCGAATTATCCACAGGACAGGCGAAAAATTCTCAATAAAAATAACATGTCATATTCTTCAAATTATTCCACCACCCCCTGGACCTCCACCCCCCGGACCCGCCGATCTGAGTGATTTCCAACATTCATGCTGGATGTCTCGACATCCTCTGGATAAATTAATCCCCCTCCCCCCCCCAATTGTAACTAATTCATCCCAAAGAGCTCCACTACTAACGTCTATTTATACTTAACGGAAAAGAAACTTGCACTGGGGTCACTCTAACACAATTTTATCAGAGACAAATGAATAATTAATCTCCACAATAATTGAGTGAATTTTGTGTGTCGGATAGCTCGTGTTAATATCTCATTGATGCATTGAAATTATTTATGAAAGAGTTGATGGAGATTTTTCGTTGATCTGACACTGATAAAACAACTCCAGCTCGCTTAATCAATAAACCATTAATTTTCCGAATATTATCGGAGGGAAATCGTAAGAGCATTACCCGACGATCATTCGTTATTTATCTCTGGTGGCAATTTTTTTTTTTTCGTTTATTTTATCACTCGAATGCGGCGTCTATTGCCTTCGACGACGTTAATCGAGGGGAATGAGGGGAGAAGGAAAATATATCGGAAGAGGGCACAGTCGACCCCGCGCCCTCTCCTCCCTAATACCCCTCCACGGCGGGGGCCGCCGGGAAATGGATAAAAAAATAAAAGCGACGAGGGGAATTTTCGTCCGGCATCCGAGTTGAGTTCTCGGAGGCGTTTCCGAGGTTTATCGGGTCTTTTCGATTCTCCTTCCTCTCGCTTTTCCAGCCCTCGTTTTTTTTTCATCTTCACACTCCACCGATGCAGTCAACACTGACACCCGTGCTCGGGACGCTTCTGGATCGCTTTAAGGCGATTTTTTTTTAATCTCTCTTTTGGTCTAGTTTATTTGCCACTTTTTGTTCAATTTTGTTTGCTCTTTTATTGGAGACCGTTTCGCTGCGTCACTTCTGCGAATGAATTGCTTCGGATCGACGGCGGGGAATTAACGATGGATCATTAGGAGTTCAATTCGTTTTCTGGTTTTATTTTTTTGAAAGAAAAAAAGAAAAAGAAATCGCGGAGAGCGAGGCCGATTGCCACAGAATTTTTCTAACAATTTATTCCTCAATTAGGGAGTAAGTAGTCTTTACTTACCGAATTCTCCGCCGATTCTTCGCCTGATGTTTCCTCTTTGAATGTTCTGGACCAACTGGGGAGATGAAGGACTTTGGAACCTGATCCAAAACATCAAACGTATGAGTTGGTTAAAAAAAAAACTTGAATGACGGCTGGGGGTCCTTGGCCAGTCCAGGTGGGGTCCTCGGCCACCGGTCATTCTGGAATAAAACTGGAACGCAGAGCGAGTCTGCTTGGGGTCCAATGCTGGCATTTCGCGGTATTTGCATTTTCAGGAGCTGCAAGAATAGATCACTGGTGGCATCCCCCCCCTGGGCGGTCGGGACGAGTCTAAGAAGAATGAGGGACTGGTTTTTGATTCAGAGGGAGATGCGAATTTGTACGTTATTCAACCGTCTTCCCCGGTTATTTATTTTTTTTTTTGTACGTATTCAGCGAATTGCATATCATCCGTGGGCAATAATTAACATGAAACAACGGTAATTTTTAACGAATCATCTGTTTTTAACTCATTTCGGAGTTTGTAAATTACACATACGCGAGTGAATTAGTCTGGATTTTTGTTTCAATTACAATTTTATCATGAGATAAAATCATTGAAAGCTTATTTCCATATTTGTTTTACGGAATCCAGGGGGGAATAATTAGTTTCCCTTTATTATTTTCATTTTATCGTGTTTATTCATGACAGATGGTGGGAATGAAAATTCCCCCGTAATAATCACTAATTACAATTTCTTTTTGCTATTCATGACAAATATTGGGTATTAATTGTTATCTCCGCACTATTTATTTTTTTCCGAAGAGCGTGGGTCGTGGGAAATAGGAGGGAAAAACAATCGAGACATTTTTTAATATTCCAGGAGATATTTAATTTTTTTAATAGTCTGGGAAAATTATTTTTTTACGGTACAAATATTTCTTTAACACAAAAAATAAAAAGACACTCGTAGGTTGTCTTCTAAAAATTTCAATTGACCTTTTTTCACTTGAAACCAATTCCCTCGACAATCTCAAAATAATTTTTTAACAAATAAAAAAACAAAATTAGAGTCTCCAATGTTTTTGTAAACTTCCCCCTTTGCTTGACTCCGGTAAACATTTTCAATGTTATCACCAGAGTATCTCATATTCCCCAATGCACTTCATACTAATAAAAACGTAGAATTCCGGCATAGTGTGGCTCAGTGGTTATTGGCTACCGCCGAGGCGCGGTCGCACACCACGAATGGTTCATAAAGCCAGAGGGACACTGGGGAAGAGGGGGCGAGGGGGGGTGGGAGCCTCATCTCCTCCATAAGACACACACAGACGTAAAGAGGATGGGGGGGGCGGTTAAAGGTTGGCGTTAATGATGCCCGCATGCCGTGGCTCATTCTAATCTCTTCCTCTCGCTGGGGCTTGGAAAATAAATGGCAAAGACCTAGCCCTCCTCTTCTTCTCCTCCCTCCACCACCTCCGCGCCGTCGGCGATGTATTTGTGTATGCGTACGTGTGTCATTCGCCGTCTCCCCTCAAACTCCGACGACGTCTCCAACGAACCTCGGCCTGTCCTCTGGATGCCATCAACCCTCCCAACGCCATTTTACAAAGACCTTTCTGTGATGAGGTCATGAAGAAAAAAGTTGAATCTGGAAAAAAAAGAAGGGAAAAAAGAACGTCCAACTCTTTTATGGGAGGAATTTAATCCAGTTTTAATTGGTGGAGAGAATTAATTAATTGATAGAAATTAATGCGTTGAAAATTGATGACTATCTTTAGATTATTTCGAGGAAAACAATTTTTCATGAATTTTAATGATTATTTTTTTATTATTGTCGACATTAGGGCTTTCTCGGGATATTCTCAGTTGGAAAGAATTTTAAAAAATTGCGGATTAAATCGTCTCTTGTAGACATTTCTGGGGACTCCGTGGACACTCTCGTTGCAACCCCTTTTTTTTGCAAACCAACAAAAAAAAAAAAACTCTATTATTTCTCTCGACAACCCTATCGCCCCGAAGAATCTCCAGAGACCCCATTGATATGAAGCCGGCCAGTGGTCCACATAATGTAGCCAGCGATATGAAATTGTATTGGCACTTCCCAACGAGATAAAAAGGAAACTGTACAGTTGAGATATCGCGTTAAAGAGCGCGAGACGACACGAGAAGTCTCTCTTCACCACTCGTTCCACAACTCCCACGATTCAAATTCTCTCATTGTGTAGTTGAGAAAGTACACGTCGAACAAACAAACCCGTCCCCATACCCTCTTGCCACACGAGACTACCAACCAACGAAACTCGGCATTTCACAGAGCCATAGTTTTCCCACTATTGCGATCTCGCTTTGAAAATGGGGAGCGGGGAGGGGGGGGGGGGGGGGGGGGGGGGGGGCACGGGGGGGGGGGGGGGGGTGGGGGGGGGGGGGGGGGGGGGGGGGGGGGGGGGGGGGGAGAATGAGAGCTCAATAGTTGGAGGTTTCTAGCGTTGTAAAGCGGGATCAGAAGAGGTGAGAGGCATCATGTAACTCTCTCCCCCCCCTCTCTCTCACTCTCAGTCTCTCTCGCTCTCTCTTCTACTGCTACCGGAGTCACACAACCGATGAACGATGAATAATAAACGACATCGATTAACAACGAAACGGCGCCAAGTGCCCAATGCGAATAATAATTGGCGCGTTGTGTCGTTGTACAACGATAGCAGTGACAAGAGAAATGTTGGGGAAATTGAATGGATGTTTTCAGTAGTCTGGTACATCATTAACTAAACAATTAATAATGCGTTGAATTACTGACTGATGAAGAAAAAAAAATTGGAGACGATAAAGGGAAATTTCGCTGGGGGAGACGCAGTTCGTATTTGATGGATAAGGTTTGTGCTGATGTTTCGCGTCTAAAGATGAGGAGGGATGGTCTGGGAAGATCTGGCGATCATCAGTCTTCTGGTTTTGGACATTCGAAGCTTTGTATCAGCGGCAGATCTGGCTCTGGGGCAGGATTGGCCGTCTGGCTGAGTGAGAGGGATTGGAGATCAAATTAAATTCCGGCCAGGAAGTGTAAGACTGGATTTCAATGGTCTTTTAACCGAATCAGCTATCATGACATCATCCTCCTAGATTATCAGAGGCAGACTAGATTCTTGTCTGAGAGAAGAAACTCTTGAAAGTATCCCAACAGTCGGCCAAAATTTTTCAGATTTTTACGATTGAAAACTAACCCACGTTAATTAAAAGTGTTTTGATAACTTTTGAAAGGGGCAAAGCGAGAGAGGAGAGTTTGATGTACGGTTCTTTGATGGTCAAAGAGAGTACATAGAAAAGCCCAGGTACAGGGGACGTTTCCAATTTCCCCACTGGTTTCTACGGTGGATGGTTGAGAAGTTTGAGATGAGTGGAGTGATAAGCCCAGTGAGTGCAAGCGAGAGGAATGAATTTGAGACGCAGTGACTCGGTATGGCACAAAGTTGAGCTGATGTAGGATAGGGCTGGAAATAGATGGTATATACAGTGGGTAAAGTGAAAGAAGACGATTGCCAAGTCAAAGAGAAAGTGAGAGAAAATCATGTTGGCAATGTATGGGAGTGAACCAATCGCACGCTGCGGCTGACAACCGTGCAACAACTACACTGCATTCGAGTCTCCTGCACACCCTCATCCACCCACCGGTCCACCCGTTTCTATATCGCACCTGCTCATCTCTCTTTCGTTTGCCCCATCTCTCTCTCTCTCTCTCCCTCACTCACTTTTAGTGTATAGTGCGGATGGCTTCCCTCTTTTCCCGGTGCTTCGTCGTTTCCCTCTTTACGTTTCACCTCCTCTCGTTATGGCTTGGGTCTAGCCTGGTTGGTCTACACCGTTCAATCTCCCTCGCACTCGCCACTCGCGCGCACATACCGCCCTCTCTTCTACCTCATCCTGCCCCCCCTCCCTCCCCCCTCCCCCCCGATTTTGCATTTAAATTTGGTAAATTTGCCGGAGTTGGCAAATGAGCTGCGGGCATGGTGTGTCTAATACTGGCTGGGCATGAGTAGACGGCCAACAGAGGTTCGTATGTATGGGGATCTAATGCTGAGAGTTGAACGGAATGAGGGATTTGTGGACTGGTACAGGTAGTGACAAAAATTTTTCCGGTCATTGGGGAAGAAAAACATCGCCGATGCTCAGGAGAAAGAATTATCACTTGTTTTGGGAGGTCTAAGGCGCCAGACGATTTTTAGGAGTCTTAGGCTGAAGTCTAAGTTGAGAAATTCGAGGTCCCTCAGTTAATTGAGGATCTCTTAATTTTTATGCGGATTTTGGTCTGAAGGTATTCGCCTGCAAGCTCTGGCGTATGACGACCAAATAATTTTGGAGTTTATTTTTTTTGCAAAAATACTCTCAGGCATTATGACCTGTCACGAATATAATTTAAATTCTAATTTGGGAAGCCCTTACGAAGACTTAACGAGATTTCTTCACGAGGTACGAAAAGTGTCGATTTACGGACTCGCAAATCCATTAACTATTTTAACGAATAAATAGTACTTTGGTGGGTTTATTCACCATCACATTATATTATCGTATATTTTGTTCAAAGTATTTAGGTTGATTAACGTTTGTAGTCCGCATAAACAGCTGATGGATGCTACCTCGGTATTTTTGTTACAATGATAATCTGATTCTGCGGTGAGTTTTTTTTCCCCCCCGTCACCGCTCCCCAGAAACCCAGGATAATAACATCAGTATTATACCGTTAAAAAAAAGGGATTCACGCAATCACATTATGACGATGAAAATTTGAGAGATACCCTCGGGGTAAATAATTCGGATCACATCATACGCTCGCGTGAACGGTATGTGTGGAGTTTAATGAACTCAGCGATGAGTACGTTTGGGTTACATGGGAATTAAAAATCCAGGAGATGTTCAATCTATCGAATTCCGGGAGCTGAAAATTCAAGAGCTCCAGGTCTATCATTTATTTTTCAAATCTCGCATCCACTGAGCGATTCGGCGATGTTTGAACGAAAAATATTCATTAATTATCAATAATCGGCTAAAAATAAAAGTCCATCAGTAGTCAATAAATCATTACCTCTCTACTAGACTTCCCATTCACTTGAAAAAAAAAAAAAAAATTCTCCACTCCTGAGATTGCACTTTTATCAATTGCAAAAACGAAACAAACAATTTTTTTAAATCGATTATTTACTCAATTGATTCCAATCCATTCTAAATATTTTTTACATATACCTCCAATTAATTAAATAATCATCAAGTATCATTCCAATAATATGTTCAATATCAAAATAAATAAATCCGTTGGAATTGACTAAAATAAGTCAAAATAAATAGACAGCACGAGCGAAGCTAATATTTTTCCTCTGATTTATTTATTCTATCTCTTTTATTTGTATGTCATTTTTTTTTTTTTTCGGGAAAAGTTCAAACAAACGCGTAACGCAATCCGACGTAACGGAACACTATGCAGTGACGGGGTGGAAGGGGGGGGGGTGGCAGTAGCATTGCAAAGAGAGGGATGAGTTGGCCATGGTGAAGCAGAGGGTGTCCTGTTCATTATGCAGCGACGCCACTGCAAACCCCGTAACGCCGTATACCAGAGTCTGCATCGCTGTAGAAGCCTTTCCACCCACTCTCTCCCTCCCCCCCTCGTGTACCACCCACCCACCCCCCCCCCTCGCCACCCCTTTCGCACAGTCCCAGCCACCATGACGCAAAGTACAATCGGCCGACCTCCGGTTAATGAGTCCCGTTGAACAAAGGGAAAAACCGTCCATTAAATAATGCACGATGAGCCGGTCGCGAGAGAACGCCGGAGAGTAGAGACGCCTCTCTCGTATGCTGGGATGCACATCCGCGAAAATGGGGAATGCACGCAGTGTAGCGCGACTGGGGGGAGGGGGAGGGTAATGTTGAAAGAATTAGGTGGCGAGTGTTTGAGGAGGAAGAGGTTCTGGAGGAAGAGCGCGAGAATTTGTGGGGATTTTTAGGCGAGGCTTGGGGGGGTATCTAAGCCTAAGTCTAAGCCTAGGTTGCGGGGGGAGGGTGGGATTGGTTTCTGAGGAATTTATTTGTCAATATCACGTTGAAACAATTTCAGCATTACAGACGTTTTTTGAAAAGGCTGGGGGGGTTTTTTGGGGAGCTCAGGGGACTTTCAACTGACGTTTGAATTTTTCTGATTTTGGGGGTGTGAGGAAGAATTCCCGGCGTATTATGATCGATAGTGTACTCTAGTTCTATTCTTTGCTATTTTTTTCCGCATTACAAAATTTTTATTTAGTCTCTTTTTGATTATCCACGATTTATTGTTAGAAAAATGATAAATTTTTGGCAAAATTAACTTGTAGGGACGACCTTAATATTTTTTTAATGTAAAAAAAATCCGAAAAGTGTTAATTTGAAGCAATTAGAACTGAATATCTATTTTCCATAATTTCTAATTTGTTAAATTTCAAAATCGCCGTATGCAAAGGGAACGATTTCTTTATTACATAATATTTTTAAAAATCTTGAAAGCGACGCATATTTAGACTTCTCGATGTGTATTCCATTCTATTAAGTGCACGTTTGCTCGAATATTTATCTTTCATTATTTTAAAATCGACGTATGAAACGTGAAAAAATGAGAAAAGCACAGGCGATCAATTATCAAATGACCGCATTACAGAGACGCCCGAGAAATATCGGGAGTTCGTGGGCTGTCTCGTCCCCTCAGAATTTCATCTAGATTTTCATCTAAACTCTCATCTAACTTCCCCTACCGCCGTCTAATCGTGCCGGTCTAAAATACCCCCTCCACCTTCGGCTCCCCAATTTTCTATGAAAGGGTCTAGGGAAGGCGAATGTGGGAAGGTGGAAAATAGAATAGGAAGGGCGAGAGGGGGAGAGCATAACGACGCTTTGAAATGGAGTGGGGATAAACCGCACACATTCTCGGGTGGAACGAGCGGCAGAGGCTACGGCTATCGGAAAACTCGGTGGGGTCATACCCAACCCTTAATAAATGCGCCATCAAAATCCTCCGGGGTTCTCGACTTAAAAATGAATTAAAGTGTTTAAGGAAGGAAAAATGGAGGGGAAAATTTGATAATGGGTCATTTGTTAATTTTCTTTTTGCGGTGTACAAAGAACTCCTCAATCCTAAGATGAATTTTTCGAAATCAGCCCCACGGGTTTTTAAACAATACAATTTCTGGAGGAAATTTGAAAGGAGGGAAAATTTTGCCCTGAAAAAACAAAATGTGAAAAAAGAAAAATTAGGTATTTACTCGTTTGAAAATTCATTACTAATTGATATTTTTGCAGAAAAAAAATTTTCGGGCCGTCAATAAGATTTCTATTAATTAAAATTTCATTAAAAAATTAAAAATGAAGAAAATTTAGTCTCCGTAAATTCAAATCTATTGCCAAAATTAAACATCCCCTCTAATAGAATTTTGAATGCATTAAAAATTGAGGGAAAAAAATTAATTCTGAAATATTTTGTTAATTTGCATTCATATATGCGTCTAAAAATTGCCACTTCATTGAGCATCTTAAAATTCACCTGATTCTCCAGTACCAAAAAAAAACTAAATTTTATTTAAAAAATATCCGGAGTAATTTTCTAAGCCAAAAATCCCAGGCAAAAACTACTAAAAATCGTCTGTTAACAATTGTCGGTAATTTCTCTCACCCTTTGATTAATTACAATCGATTAGCTCTCTGTTCATTAATTGACCCGTCAAACGATGAATTAAAATGCGAATTCAATTAATTATCACACTTTTCACAATCACTCGGCCGTACTCTCTATAATATTCACTGTACGTTACAATAGAGTGTTTCGGAAAGACAAGCTCGCCTGTGCCTGTTTGTAAACAAACTAACCAGGGACTTGGAAAATTGAGGAATGAGCTATTGTTTACAATTTGGGGGGGCTTCGATTAGTTGTGTAGTTATCCCCTCTCGAGCCTGTTTCGACTTGAAATAACCCAGAGTGATTTCCAATAACATTGTTGTCTTTATTCTTATTCAGTTACTCGTGCCGCAAACACCTCGAATTATCACACATCGAGGGGTCGTGTTTGAACCAGTGGAGTGGATCGATTTTTTTAGTGATATTATACAACGCCTGGAACCGGAAATTCTTGATCTGGACCGGATCGTCGCATCCCTTGGAGTCTGCCGTCCGGTAAGTAGTCTTGAATTTTCTTGTTCATTTACATTCGAAAATTTTTTAATGAATTAATTTTTTGACTGTCGATGGTTTCGGTTAAGATTTTCGTTCGGCGGATGAAATATTCTCTTGTCAATTTTTAAATCACGTAATGCGAGGGGGCAATTTATTTCAACGGGCGGAGATTCTCGTCGTCTTAGAACAATTTTTTAATTCGCTCGAGACGAGTTCTTTTTTTTTACATCCGAATTTTTATTGAATAATATCCTGCGGAAATGATGGTTTTTCAATTTACAACGAAAGAGTTTGCCGCGTAATTGAGACTCGGCGATTCTCTCGAGAGAATCTTTTTTTAATTAATAAAAAATATTTTCTTTCACCGAGCAAATGGTTTTTGTTAAACCTGGGGTTTTTTTTTATCACTGAAGTTATGGAAAATACTCGCGAAGGTCAGTAGTAATTGGCCAAAAGTTTTCTTTGCTACTGCCGAAGAGTTTTTTTTTTCTGTCTATTTTTTTTTTCTCCATCTCAAAAAACGAAAAAACGTAATTTACGTTTAAATTTTTTGCGTGTGCAATGTCCAAACGAACAGATTGACTGATCAAATAAATTCCACTGAAACATTCAGAGCTCATATCAGTGTCGATCAGCTGTTGACTGAAATCGAACGAGGATGTATTATTTTATTCATTTTTTCGTCGGCCTTTCACTACAAAAAAAACGAAAAAAAAAAAAAGTGATAGAATGCAAAAAGAAGTGGGAAAAAAAAAAAATGAGGAGGTGAAGTATTTCCTGAAGGTGGGGCGCAAGAGAGGGGGATGACAGGCCGCGGGGGGTGAGTCGAGTGCTGGGAATTGCGCGCGCATTGTGTGGTTGAGTGCAAAAAGGCGATGTACCGGGTTCTCTCGCTCAATAACCGACACGATGGCGCAAGCGCCTTCATTTTGTTTTTCCTATATCTCTCGTTAAAGCGCCTCGGGGGCTTTCGCTTTTTCCAAGATGGCCGGGACGCTTTACGTATGCGCGCAAGTCGCACTCCGGAGAATGTCGCGTCGGTAAATAGTCACCCGGGGGTGGGCTGGAGGGAGGGGGAAATTGCCGATACCTGCATTACCGACGACAGCCGACACTTTTTGGTTGGAATTCTCGGCTGGGGGGCGCGACGTGAAGATTCCTTTCTGTTTTTTTTATTTGCGATTTGAATTTTTTTTTTTAATTAAAAGT
>JAPYZM010001873.1:0-18212 GCA_030522845.1 Psyttalia concolor
ATATTCGTCAGAAAAGTTCTTCACGGCCTAGTGTCAAAATGTACTATTGTTGTACTACTTCTAGGGCTTCCTCGTCCGGGAATTGGTATTACCTACTTCCCAAACTCGAAAACTCTAAAATCACTACGGCAAAATATTATGCCGGGCGGTCCCTTATGGGGTTTTTTGCTCGCGTGGTTGGCCACCTCGCCTTCAGCTCGGTTTGCCGAACACCACGCGAGCAAAAAACCCCATCACGCCCGTCCGGCAATCTACTCATTCCGTTTCTAGGCAAGTAATAGTATATGTCTAACCTAAGGATGTAACATAAAAAACCTCTAGGTTAGAAATATACTATTACTCTCCCTAGGAACAGAAGAATCGATTTCTATCCTAAAATAAACTACAAAATATTTTTCAACAATTGGGAATGAGGTAGGGGGAATGCGTTCCACATTTTAAAGGTAGGACAGTGGGATTAATGGGTGGAAAGGATTTTGAATAGGTGGGCATTCCTCTCAATATATTCAATCCACAAATAACTGAAGAGACAATTCAGATATTTTCAGACCGGGCATCGAACCCGGGACCTTCCGAATACCAGTGCGTGCTCTTCCCATCTGAGCTATCCGAACATATACTGATTTCCATTTCAATTATCTGTCAATATTGAGCCAGAAAAGTGCGATCCTAGAATCGCACTTATTTACCGCTAGAGACATAATATAGGGAGGAAAAATAGATCGGTCGTCCTCAGGGACAAAATTACGACCCGAACCCAAGGTGAAGGGTTCTAAACATATGGGGAATGCTTGCCTGATTCTGCTCCCGAGGATTGAATACGATTTCTCTGCCAGAATGGACTCGCATCGCTCGGTTAGAAAAAGTATTTTCCGATCCGGTGTAGGAGTGAAGATTTATCTGAAAATGTCACTTCGCTCCCGCCGGGGCAGAAACGTTATATCTTCACGAATGCGCCAGACTATCAGAAACGATACACAGGGATCATTTGCAACTGAGAGATCCTTGTTATGATTTCCCCATGAGGACATTGATTATGAATTCGAGTGTATTAAAAATTGGGCCTGAAGGATGGATTATAGTCATGCGAGCCTTTCCAAATCCTGCCAGAACAGGAGAATCTCATTTCGTTGAAAGACTTTCTTCTCTCCCTCCGAGAATGAAATTATTTGAATTATCAGGCGATTTCATGTTTTTAAGTATAAACAAGAGAATATTTTTCCATCAAGTGAATGATCAGTTTGAAAATTTTTTTCTCTCATTCTAGCCTCGAATATTAAAAAAAGAGAAAAGCAAATAATTCGTTATTTAATCTACAAAAAAAATTGCTAGGATGTTACAATATAAAAAATATTGTAACAAAGACTTTTGAACGGAAAAAAACAATCGCAAAATGAGCCCTACGAGCCTGCAATCGCTAGAATTAATAACTTAATTGTTCCATAAGTGTACATGACCATATGGGATTCTAATCTCATTCTCCCTTGTCTCGCCTGCCATTGTTTCACCGAGATTTTTATTGTGCTTGTTTACGCGAGCTATCTCATGCATTGAAAATCAGGGAGATACCTTAGCTGGCAGGATGGATAGCTGTGGATTGTGGTGGACTTCTTGGTTTCCATGGTGAAAGTACATCCATTTGTGATTACACAGTGGGATTCGCCGAGGGGAGAAAGGGGAAATAAAAAGCAACAGTACTTAACGTAGTGTATGTACATGACTCTCAAGGTCGAGTTGAAATGGTTTTACGAGAGAGTTGATGAGCCTCGCGAAGATGAGTCCCACAATTAAGGGGTTTTGTTGGGTTTAATGGGCTGGAGGGGGTTATTTCCGGGGGAAATCATCAATGATTGAGGAGTATAACCGAGAAATTGTAAATTTGTGGTATTATTGAGATTGACTTTTTTTTGTTTTTTCTGTTTCAGTTCAGAGCAGGGTCAGGTGCGCCAAGGACTCAATGGAGGTGGATATCTTCAGGAGTAGCCCACAGGCGGAAATATATCTTCAGCAGCTGAAGAATTATCCCGGTATGAGAAGTGTTTGTTTTCGTTTGTTCACTCAACCCGTGTCTGGGGTCCGCCTATTGCTCGCTTCGCTCGCCCATCCCGGCGGCCTCNNNNGTTCCTTCGCTCGCTTTGCTCGCCCTTCTCCTCCTCCTCCATCCCCTCCCTTCTCCACCAACTGACGCTCCTCGAGACGGAGAGAAAAATTAAATATTACAAGTTCTTTCACATTGTCCTTGGATTATTAAAAGTCGTTATTTCTTGATTCCCAGATGAGGCCTGCAAGCCTGTTCTCCACGATGGCGTCGCGACGTTCATACTGTCATTGACGGAGCAGGACATGTCTCGGTGTGGAATTACACGAGCCGTCAATAAAGTAACGGTAATTATCACTTTTTCATGAAAAAACGGAGTAGAAGGAGATTGAACGGTTGCAACAAAAGTGACAACAAAAAGTCAATGAACGATTTTTTATGGTCTCCAGGGCCAGAAAGTGTACTATCATCGGATCATTGTGGAGGAGCCTGATGACTCCACTAGGCACACATTTACGGTAAAATGCATTGTAACCGAGTTTGTTCTTCTCTCCGATGTACCACGGAATCACACGATCGTGAGGAGAAACATTTTGCCAGCTGAATTCAAAGAGGACGAGTGAGTACTCCAATGAAATTGATTTTTTTCCCACGATTACTAATCATTGAATTGCCTGTAATTAAGTATTAAGTACCGCTTTGTTGGCCCGTTTAAGAGCTGATAATCGATTAAATACATGACGAGCATATCTAAATATCCGTGGAATGTTGGAGAGAGCGTCACGCGCCGAGAAACACATTGAATTCATCTGGCAGAAAAATATGTGAATATTCCTCGGTTGAGAGTGCATTTGTATTTTTCCGCGTCTCGAATCTTATTCCTCCAAGACAAAAACTGGCTAGACATTTTTGTGAAAGAATTCAACTCCTCGGAAAAATGTACAATTTTTATTCTGAAAAATTCACTGCTTTTCGAGAATATTTTGAAATTAATTCGCAGACGTTGCCTCATTGGAAGATTTTTCGTCTGCAAATGAATCCCCGAGGTATTTGCGGGAAGTTACAGTCCAATGATCGCGCAAAACAATTGCAATCAATCGATCGTTCATCCAACAATAGAAATATGGGTCAATTCAGCGTAACTGCATCGCAGGCCCATCCAAGCAAGCGCTCTAGACGGTTTTCTCCATGAATTTTTCCCACTTTTTTTTCACTCACCACTTCCGGTATAACCAGAACTCACGAGCACTCGTCATGGCCGGGAGACACGCAACAGCCGTTTGAGGACGCCTGATTTATTAAAAACGTGCAGTCGCGTGTTGAAAGACCAGTCAATTGAAAATTCCGGATTTTATGGATTCATTCATCATTATCGCTATTCTTCACACGGAGAGTCTATCCATCATTATTATCGCTCCGAGTGTAAAGGTGGAGAATTCCTTACGTGAATCGTTGCTTTAAAACATGTATATAATTTTAAATAATTAAATTTACCCAATTGTTTCCTCCTCAGCCTGTGAACCTTCAGTCTTAGTTATTCAATTTATTAATAAAAATAATTTTCCAGTAAAAATATGTGTTTCACGTTTTGGGGGTTGCATTCGGAAACAAATTTTTTAACCCCGCGGCTAAATTCAAAATTATTAACAAGAATTATACAAATGTCTAGGTCATCTTTTGTGAGTCGTAAGCAAACTTTACTGAGCGATTGAATAATTTGTCAGGGATGACTAAAAAACTTTTATTAAGCAGTCACCGAAAAATTATACCAACATCTAGATACGTTTAATTAGATAGACAAACAATTTTCCTGAGTCAGGTAACTTTTGTCTAACGTTTAGATTTTAGAAATTTTTGAGCAGTCGACAAATTTTACTAAGGGTTACGTTTGTTTTCGCTAAACGGCCACAACTCAATACGATTACAAAAAATGTAAATTTCTACCTAACTCTTCTCGCCATATACTCCATATATAAATTTTGAAAGGCATTCCGCCATTCCGATATAGTAATTGTTGTAATTCTTCAATTTTAGTACTATTGATTTTCGCGGCGAGATAAACGGAACAGCACCCATACCCCTCTTGAATGTTGGTGTTCGCCAAAATGGTAATCTTGTCACTGGTGAACTCAATGTCAGTCCTGGTACACCGCTGCAGATGGAAATCTATCTGGATAATAATTCATCGCATGTTTATGGTCTTCTCGTGACTTATATGCAGGTCACTGACACCAAGTACGCCGAGGAGACCATCATTTTTAACGGGTGAGAGATAATATTTTTCCTTGAGCGTTGAAAAATCAACCCCTGAAAATGCGGAAAATATATTTCAATACATCTATATATATATATATATATATATATTTTTTTTGTTGCTCGGCACCAGGTGCTCAGTGGATCCTTATCTCTTCGAGAACTTTAATACAGTGGACGGTGACTTCCTGACTGCTAAATTCAGGGCCTTCAAGTTTCCTGAGAGCACTTACGTACAGTTCACAGCGACCGTTAATGTGTGTCTCGACAGATGCGAGGGGGTGAGGGATTTATTTCTCGATTTAATCGGTAATGGGGTACTTGCCTGTGGCATCATTGTCACGAGCAAAAATTAAGAATGAATTGTGGACGAAAAGGAGAATTATTGAAGTCTCAAACTTGAATTTACGAGGGGTCAATGAAAAATCTTTAAAATCGTCAAATAAGGATTCTTCCTTCTTTAGAGAGATACAGAAGTAAAATGGGATACGGGAAGAGAAGGCTTCACAAATCAAATTGAAATAATGAGGTATTAATAAAACAATTTACGTTTGAAAATTAGGTTGAGTGCAGCAGTGGACAGATAGGATTTGGCAGAAAGAGACGAGCTATTACCTCAGATACTAAAAAAGAAAAGTTTGTGTATACTACCACAACATTTATGAGGGTCGATTGGGACGAGAACACAATTGGAAATGAATGTAAGTCTTAAATCCTCCAAAGGATTTTTTCTCACTCCTCGTTAGTAACGAATATTTATAAAACGAAGGGAGATGTAAAAAATTTGCTTAAAACCTTTTTTCTAGCCCTTGAAATCCTCTACAAAAAATATTATCGAAAAATTTGACTGTCTTCTCTCATTCTTGAGATATTGCCAAAACTGAGATTGTAAAATTTAATTTTTTTCTTAATCACGTTTATTACCACCTCATTAACGAATTGATGAATAAAACTAATTAAAAATCACCTACCTGTCTCATTTAGCGCTCTCCCACTTCGTGAGGAAAGGCACACGGAGATCAGCACAAGCTGAGCAGCCGGTAATTGCCGAGGAGATTAAGGAGCAATTATTCTACAAAATAACTGAGGCTGAAGTCAGTGCCTCGAGCACAATTTCCATCAGTTTTCTCGCGATTCTATTCGTCTGTATTCAGAAATTACTCTAAGAATGTTGTTATAAAAGTCGTGGAACTATTATTAATTGAGTTAACATTCAATTCAGCTAAATGAAACACTCGGGTGTATTCATTTCTCCGGAAGCAACGCCATGACTCTTTGATTCACCGTTCAACGATTTTTTTTTCTTTTACTGCTGAATGATCCTGAGGGCTCACCCATAAACGCAAAAATCAATGTGTCAAGCCGAATGTCGACCAATTCTTCGGTCTAATTTAAGCAGAAAAAATCAGCTCAAATCAAATCGAAAATTCGAAATGACATTGGAAATTTGAAATTTTGCCATTGAAATTTGAATTGAAAATTCAAAATTCAGTACAAATTTGTTTCATTTGGTGATTGTGTTGTATTGTGCAACAAAAATTACTGTCCGCCGCAGTAAAGTTTGTTAACTGCTCAGTAAAAATTATCCAGGCCGTCGATAAAAATTACCAGGCCGGTCAGTAAAATTTGTTGACTGCTTAATAAAAGTTAACTAGTTTACCGTGAAAAATTCACCACTTGGTAATAAAATTTGTTTAGTGCTTATTGAAAATTATTTAAACGCGTGCATAATTTTTGTTAAAAATGTTGAATTTTATTGTGCTATTAGATATTTTTTTGCCGAACGGTCGAATTTCTCTTCCCGTCGAGGTCGATCTGATTCAAGTGGAAAAATCAGATTAAATCAGACCATCAGACCCACTAGATTTTTGGGTGATTCCTAATGTTTCAACCACTTAATGTGATACTAAAATAACGTTTAAATCATTGCAATAGAGATTAGAGAAGAATAAAATTGTAACTGAACGACGTCGGGCTAGAAAATGATGGATTAATACAAAATACAATTACTCGATTGTTTCTCCACTCTGCGACTGCTAGATTTTAAATATTCTTAATGTTTTTTTTTTTGTATGGGAAATTGGCTTTTGCAAGTGGAGAAACCTGAGGAGCTAGTCGTACGGCATCGTTGAGTAGTTACAGTAATTTTAAGTGTAATTTCTAATGATTAATTACGATTTTTTTTCTTCTTTCGTAACTGCTATTTTTCTAATAATGTATTGACATTTCGATAAGAAAAATTTAATAAAGGCATTTTTGAAATGTGTGGAGTTTTTTTTACCAGCGAAATTGCTCGGAAATCAGAGGATTCAGAAGAAAGTGGTGAGGCCCTATACGTCTTTATCGAATCCAATAAACCTCATACAATGTTCGTAAGCTTCCATAGGAACTTTGTGGACCCTCATTGAGATTCATTATTCATCCTCTCAAAAATACTCGCCATTCCCTCTTAACACAAATTTATTCTGGGAAATATAGAAAATCATGGCAATAAGTGGAGGATAAAAATCGATGTTAAATCCTGAAAATCCCAAACTTGGTTGCGAAATTGGAGCCTCCTAGCTCACATAAAAACCTTGTAAGCCCTTATTAAGTCCTCACTGGGTCTTAGAGGCCTATTATTATTACGTTCATTCCCTCAAAAATACTCTCAATTACAGACTCCTCTTAACAATACTTTATTCTTCAACATATAGAAAACAATAGAAGTAACTGGAGGATAAAAATCGATGTTACATTCTGAAAATTCCAAACTTACTATCGGAAATTGGTGCATTGAGCGATGCTGCCAGGCTCATTGCTATAACAGTTCTCGTATCGAGTGGATCAATTACCCCATCATCCCAGAGTCGGGCACTCGCGTAGTAAGGACTTCCCTCTTTCTCAAATTGTTTGATAATTGGATTCTTCAAATTATCCTCCTCCTCTTTAGTCCACTTGTTGCCCTCTCTCTCGCGCTGTTCACGCGTTATTTGCGCTAATACACCGGCCGCCTGTTCACCACCCATTACAGATATTCGAGCGTTCGGCCAGCAGTACATGAAACGAGGGGAGTATGCACGGCCACACATTCCTTCGGGATGAATGAAGAATGTTCATGAGAAATCAGGAGAATTTTTTTCTCGAGTGGCGAGGGGGGAGGAGTTCTGAGAAGGCATGGAAAGGGGGGAGGTTTTTGTACGAATGCCATTTTCAAGGGTTCGTGGATTGAGATTGAATGCTATTAAAAAATTGGAGAGTTAAAAAAATCATAATTTTTAAATTTTCGAGTTTTTTGCAAAAACTTTACTCCCATTTAGTTGAACAATATTCTAGAATTAATTGGTAAAATGAGGAGTCGTATATGGTATTCTTTCGTTATGTAACTTCAAAATTATTGGAAGCAAATTAAAAAGTAAATACATAACTTTTTTTTACCATTTTCATTTGTGATTACACTTACCGTAAGTCCCAGCGCCATGCGAGCCCCCAATTACTACTGTTATTTTCGGTACTTGAGCGCAAGCAACAGCAGTCACCATTTTCGCCCCATTTTTAGCGATTCCCCCGGCCTCTGCGTCCCTCCCGACCATAAAACCTATACAAAAAAAATGAAAATTATTTTTAATGTAAAACGAGTGAGTGTTTGAATGAAAATATGCACAACCGGACTCGCAAACAGTAAACACGGAGTGAATGACAATGGCCTCATTACGAACCACGGGAAATTTGTGATCCAGAGGCTATCGAAACTCCAATTTAGATAATTCATATTAGGAGAAATAATGGAAAACAATTTTTTACCCATTTTGAATTATAATATTTCAGTTAAAAAATCGGGAGAAAAAAAATTTTTTTTTTTTTCATTTTCTTGAGTTTGAATAATTATAAAATCTCCACTCGAAGACAAAAAATAATCAAAAATGAAATGAATAAATAAACAAATAAAAAGTGATAACAAAAAATGGCTACAAACCTGTAATATTCTGCAGAAAAATCAGTGGTATTTTTCTCATTGCACAAAGCTGAACAAAGTGTGCACCCTTAAGTGCACTCTCTGAAAAGAGTACACCGTTGTTGGCAACAATTCCCACCGGATAGCCATGTATCCTTGCAAAACCAGTTGCGAGTGTATCCCCGTATTGAGCCTTGAATTCATGAAAACGCGAACCATCCACAATCCTTGCAATTACTTCCTTGACATCGTACAGTTTTTTCAAGTTACTACCGACTATTCCATAAATCTCATCAACATTGTGCAATGGTATTTCAATGTTTTTATTTATTTTGACGTCCATCGGTGTTTGTCGATTCAAATTACGAATTATTGTGCGGGCTGTATGAAGGGCATGCGTATCATCAACCGCGTAATGATCTGTTACACCAGATGTTCTAGGGAAGAAAAAAATATAAATTGTTCCCCGGTGTAGTTTAATTTTTTGTTCTCCGCTATTTTTCTTAACGAGATCGTTAAGGGCTGAGGGGGGAATATTAATGTCTGCCTAGTGGTGGAGAGGTCTCGGAAGTGATACAAAAATGGGGGAAAACTTTGTGACTCGAATTCTCGATGAAAAGAGGGCGAGGAAGTCCTAAAGGTGAATTAAAACTTTGGCCGTTCTGCAGAAATCGGGTGGAGCGGAGTTGAGAGTGATCTGAAGAGGATAAATCATTCGGAAAAATGTTTAAAAGGACGAGATTGGCTGACATCTCACGTTTTAAACGATAATTAAAGTATTTATACCCTTCCCAAATCTACTTTGTTAGCCAGAAAAATTGAAAAAAATTAATAAAATATTTATTGTTTATTTCTGGCATCCCCTCAATGAAATGGAAATATTATTTATTGGAAACATCTCTACTGAACCATCTGACATAAATAATTGAGTCAATTCACTGAAATTTTTATCTGAATTTTACGACTAGCATAAATGTTTAGCCAACGAGATTTCTGTCGAGTGCATTCAATTGTTCTCAAACTTTTGCTTTTATTATTCAATCAATCGTGAAATAGTTGATGTCCTTGTTGCATGATTCATCTTACTTGCAATGAAGTGATGCACCACCGAGCTCTTCAGCTGAGACAACTTCACCAGTTGAGGCCTTGACGAGTGGTGGCCCGGCTAAAAAAATTGTACCCTGTTTACCAACTATGATATTTTCATCAGCCATTGCTGGCACGTATGCACCGCCAGCTGTACAACTGCCCATAACTACTGCTATCTGGGGGATCCCTTTTGCGCTCATATTCGCCTTAAATCATTTTATCTCAGAGTAAAAAAAATACTTTTCTCAAAATATGTGAGAGTTAATTTTTATCTCATCAGATGAGCGGGAACATTGTGAGGCGCACGAGTGAGCTTGGTTTAATTCATTAAATTAAACATTTTTTTTTTACGAAAGACAGGGAACTTCTGAATTTAGTGGCATTAAGCCACTGCAATAAATTGAATCGGAAGGACCATTGAAATCACTAAAATCTCATGATTTTCAGACGTTAAGTCGTTACTTCACATCATAATTTGATCACTTGTAGTCCATGAACTCAGGGGAAATCAACGAAATCAGTGTAGGCATGTTGCCGACGCCTAAATTGCACTTTCACTCAACAAACCAAAAAACTAACTATTATTTCTTTTTCCGGAAAAAAATCTAAAGAGCAGAACATTTTCTGGTCCATTCGTCCGCATTGAGGCTAATAGAAGAGATATAGATGATTTATTTTCCTGATATATTACGAAAAATAGTCAAATACTTTACTGCGTCAATCAATGACGGCTCAAGGCTATGTCGATATGAGACAATATCGAAAGACTATTGTTTTCATAATAAAGCGATTTGAGAATTGACCAAATCATTTCAAAAAAAGTGAAAAAATAATTCTGGCATTCGTCATTAGTCTATCAGATATACTAGGGATAATTTATAATGTTTTTTTAATATTTCGTGAAAATACAATCTACAGTTAAGGTTACAGTTATTTTTGTTTTAATTCTTTAATCTGCAAATGCGCCTATTTGGAAACGAATTTTTTGTAATAAATAGATCTCCGAGAATTATAAATATATATATGAAAAAACTACAAAAATTTAGGAACATTTACAAAGAGCCTTTTTGAGAAATATTGTGAAATTAGGGAGTGGAGGATAAATTAAAAAATGGGTTATTATCACGGCAAATGGCGTCTAATCGACGTCAACATGGCGATTAGGGAGGCTGAAATACGAAATATTGCAGTCCTCGGTGCATAGGGCATTTATTTTCAAAAACACTCTTTGGAAAACTTTTGAAAACGTTTTCTGCATTTTTTAAACTTTCTTTTATATCGGAATACAGAGCACTCGCGACAAAAAACGTGATGCAAAATTGCGATGCTTATTGTCTGTCAATTCACGCCGTGCATGTTCAGAATTGTTCCTCCCAATTATTTGACACTTTTTTATTTTACCCTTTACTGACTTATTTCTCAATATTTTTCGAAAACGCTCTTTGAAAATTTTCCTAATTTTCTCTAGTTTTTTTCAAATATAAATTTATTATCCTTAGAGGTCTATTTATTACAGAAAATGAGTTTCCACATAAATGCTTTGGAGATAAAAAAATTCAAAGCAAAACAATTTAGATAACGTTCGATTCACGGTACACCAGGGCCTTAAAGTAATTAAATGAATGAGTAATTGGTTTCACTGAGTATTTGAGTGCGATGGGGTTTCAGTGATTTGAGTGATGCGGAAGTCATTTATTCCAGTTAGACGAAGACTGCGAAATTATGAGGAGTCATGAGAAACCTGGTTATTATTAGAATCGAGTGAAATCGACTGCGTTTAACAGTTATTGTCTCGCTGGACCAAGTTCCCAGCCCTTCGATGTTTAATTTTCCGTTTTCACAGGAAAAGAATGAGGTAAAGTGGGTTGACACTGAGTGAAAAAAAGAAACAAATGTCCTCGGCAATCTGATGAAAATATCTTCTCGAATTGAAAACCAAATGAGGTTAAACTTAAACATTACTTGATTATAAAAAATCCGTCCAAAATGATATTTATCCGGAAACAAATCCGCCTGATGTGGTAAATTAGCGCCACCACTGTCCACCAGATAAATACAAGGTAAATTATTCTCATCAGCAATTTCCTGTGCCCTCAGATGCTTCTTAACTGTGATTGGATAGTAAGAGCCGCCTTTGACTGTCGCGTCATTAGCAGCAATCACACACTCTTGTCTAGCAGTAGGGGAGTAGAAAAATGGTAAAAATCAGAAATTATAATAAAACCAAATGGCAATAATAATGAAACTTGTGAGTCATGTGATTTAGAGGATCGTTAATACCACAAGTAATTACCCCTCGACTCTTCCGATGCCTGTAATTATTCCACCGGCTGGCACAGTGTCTTTGCCGTACATATCGTATCCAGCTAATTGTGAAAACTCCAGGAAGGGTGATTCAGGATCTAATAAAGTGTTTATACGATCCCGGGGCAATAGTTTCCCCTTGCTCAGGTGTCGCTCCCTCGCTTTAGCTCCACCACCCTCCACTATTTTCTCGACTGTTGATTTCAAGTCGTGAACGAGTTTTTGCATGTCACGATAATTCTCCTGATGAAGGTCATTTGAATTTTAGTTATTTGTGAGAGGTTATTGGTGAGAGGAGGTTGGCAGTGAAAAGCACTTTTTCATTTAATTAGTTGGTATACGGGGGAAAATTTAAGGAACAGGGAAACGGGTAATTATCTGTTTTGTATTTGTAATTAACGTTTTTTTTAAATCGTCAGTGACGAGATTATTCACGTAATTTACAGGAAAAATAACGTAAATTACGCGATTGATCTCGTAATTTACCATTTTAGTCTCATATTTTTCTAGATTGAGATCGTAAGTGACAATTTTGAAATCATAAATTATAATTTTAAAAACGTTAATTACATATTTTTTTATGTAATTAACATATTAAGGACAAAAAATACAGTATATAGTGCCGTAAATAAAGGATTTTAATGTTTTAAATAAAAAAAAGGCACGTGACTTCGGTTGTTGACAATATCGCGGAATCTAAGAGAAATTGGATATTTTTATTTATGACCTTTTTTGTAGATTGCTCATTGCGCTCTCAAAAAAACTGCCTATAAAAATTGTTATACCTCCAAATTGAAAGAAAATTAAAAAAATTTAATTATCGACTTGTGGATCGACTGACACCGCATAGTATGAAAATTTTTGAGAAAATATTTTCTATAGAACACAATGGTAGTTATAAAAAAGGAAGTGAGTAAAAATGCTGTATCTCCTTCAGATTTAGAAATATTTGCAAAAAACTGATGTAATTTAAATTTTGGACTTGTCGTATTAAGATATCGGAATTTTTATAAAAACCGTGTTTGGAGATAAAATAAAATAAAATAAAATAATTTCATGAATAGAAATTTTTGTAATTGACGGCTGTTGATCACATTTTATAAATTTTAATACGTACATTCCATAAACAATCATATAATTTAAGATTGATAAAAACGAGAATATTTTTCTGAGTGTAATTTAATTTATTTAATACCCAGAGGAGACTAAGCGACATACACTGACAAAAAAATGTAATTCTGTCAGATATATTTGTTTTCGACTACCAAATGCTTGCCGTCAATTTTTCTAGTAAGATTCGCGTTGAAGTCTTGTCAAAAGAATTTTTTCAGTGTAGCGCATTGAATTTGAAATTTGAAAGTGAGCGAAGTTCTCGTCCGAGTGCATCGGAATTTTTTTCTCTCTCAATTCTAATTTTAATTATATTTATGGAAGGCGTAGAAAGCGGCATAATTAGTTGGCTCCAAACGCTCTAATTTTCCAGATATTTAGAAAATTTCCTCGGGAATGTCATGCCGTTTGAATTTGAACGCTAACTCCTTCAGTTTTCGAGGTATCCTCAAAAAACAGAAGTCATTTAAAATTAATCTCCTTTTCTTTCCAAAATGAACACTATTTTTCATCGAATCAGGCCCCTGATACGAGTAAACACACACGCGCGCTCCGGGTCACCGAACCGGCCGATAATTCGAATTTTTTCGGGGAGTTTATTAATGAGATAAGAATGAATCGCCTGAAAATTCCCCACGGCCAGACCACCTCCGACGTACCGCCACTTATCACCAATTAAATCATGAATAATTGCCCAATTTTCAATAAAAAATTGAGAAAAAAATCGATTTGATGGATCAATAGTAGATAAATAAATAAATCTTTACATAATCATATTAAAAATTAATTATCATCTAATAAACGATTTTTGAACGATATTCCCATGGGAAACGATTTTTTTACAATGAAAATTACCAAAAAAAATTGGAAAATAGTTATGCAATTTTTCAAATTAACTTGTTAAATATCAAAAACTAATTCTCAACTCTAACCTGATACTCTGGAGATTCGACATCTGGACAGGTTCCGATGACTGCAGTCTCGTCATGAAAATTCCTGGAGGTAATTCTAACTCTTTTCAACAAACCTCGACTCCTCAATATTTTAAACATCCTCACAAAAATCCTAAGTCCTCAAAAAATCCTAAAAGCTAGTTTCCTTCTTCAGACGTTCCCAATCCTCGCGAAAAAATTTTGAAAAAATAATAAACTTCAAAAAAAATTATTTAAAAAACTTCATTCCCTAAAACAAAAATTATTTCTGAATCAACTTTCGACAACAGAAACAAACGTCTTTTTATTTACTGCTCCACCACTTGTTACTTCCCTGAACTGAATTACGCATTGATAAAATTAATCTTGATTTTTAATGTTAATTAATAATTGATTTAATAATGATAAATGGAATAGTTATGTTACTGAATGATTAATCAACGTTGTTGATTAAAAATTTTTGGATATATCGAAATAACACGTGAACTTATCGTTCTATTTACTATTCCAACCAACCAATTCCAACACTTGTTACTTCTCCAAACTTTTCGGACCCTCTGTCGCCATCTCTGAATGCTCTTGAGAACTGGGGTCACGTCAGAGCCCTCTGGGTTCTGCGAAATTATTCGTCATTATTATTACGTATTTCGGAATAATAGAGACGTGAGGGATCCGGAGTCGGAAACTAATACTGAGGATTTAATTGTGATTGACAGTCGTGAGGTGTTGAGGGAGATTGACTGTCGGGAGATTCGCAGGTGCATCATGCCGGATATTTCTGCCATTGCCCATTTTCCTCTGAAGGTATTTTTATGTCGAAGGATTGAGTCATGCCATCAAACATAAATATCAATTGGTCTATTTTTTTTTTTTAATTCCGCGTTTGTTTACCTTTGTTCCTTTACTTTGGGTGGAGGTAATTGTTGGAGTTATCTTGATGATCTTCCATTTTTTTTTCATTAATTATAAAAATTTTTCATGGATCACTTTTGACAATCTGAGTTTTTTACGGGATTTTTTTAGATATCTCGGGAGTGAAGGGAGATAAGGAAAATTTTGGGCAGACATTTTTTGGGAAGAATTTCAAGAGCTACTTGAAAGATTTTATCACTTATTGTGAGATACCATTCAGTTTTGGGGGTTTTAGCTAAAAACTGCCATTTGTCTCTTGTTACAGTGTCAGGGTCAAAAAATGTTCATTGAATCCTGCATATTAAATGCTGCTCTCTAGACCTTTTTTATAAACAATTTTACGAGCTATAACAAATGTACAGATAATAATTATAAAATATCCTCCAGTTTTCAAGATATTCACCAATAATTGATGTTTATTCCACGTGATGGCAGTACCGAAGACAAAATAGTGAGCATATAATCGTGAATATCTGCTGAGCTATTGATTATACGAGGAAATATCATTAGACCTTTTTGGAAGAAAATTCAATTCGCTGCAAGAAACATTTCTGACATTTTTTCGTGAAGTCACTTGCTTTCGACATAATCAACTGTTTATCGATATTGTCAACCAAAAATTCATCAATTATTTCACCTATTCTGCATGAACCAATCTTATCCTCATCGTTTTTTGTCTGTGGTTTAATCTCCCGGTTTCACTCATGCAGTGCACAAGCCAGGGGACGATATTTGACACCCACCGATGACGGGTTTCCCAAGAAAGAAATGAAATCGATTCCTCGACAGAGTTTATTTACCTTGTACTCTTACTATCATTCGAGATTTCATTGTTCATAATTTAGTCTTCTGCGGCTGGGGGACCTTCCGGTGGGCGTATTCGGGAAAGAGTGTCTTATTATCATTCCTATAATCCGGCCATAAACTCGTCATTAATTTTTTTATTATTTACTTCAGGTCGTGTTCGCTATTCACTTGGTTCTAACGTCATGGTAAGTTCAATTGGAGGGATTTTATTTTATTCAAAGGATTCTCTGACTGATTGATTTTTTGATTTTGCAGGGGTCTGCAGGGAAATTGGTGTCCACAATCAGCAATGTTCTACAATCTCCTATTTTTCGTCTGTCTGATGTGGGCAGTGCACAATACAGAGTCGGATGAACCAGTCCAATTTGTAAGAATAATTCATTGGCACGACTTATGCATCAATTTCCTGAGGAATCAATTTTGTCATTATCGACTCCAAATAAAGTCCAAGTGGCGGATTGTTTAATTCCGTGGAGAAAAAAAATCCTGTAAAACAATTTTGAGTGACTAGAAATCCTAATCCTAATTTTTAACTTTCCCATAGGAAATGATTGTCAAGTTCCAGCTAAAAAGCTATAGTTTCTCTCATTTTCTTCATTCGTCAATCCAATTTATAGGATTGTGCTTTGAAACTCCGGGGATTTGTCTCTTGAGAGTGATTAAATTTTGCAAGATTATTTTAACCAGAAATCATTTTCCAGGATGAAATGGCATTTAACCACTTGTTTCATTTGTTTCTTCTTGCAGGCACTCTGCGTCAATGTTCTCTCGATATTTCTCGACATAATTACCCTGTCGATCTACTTCCCAGAACACTGTAAGTAATTTACAACCGCCAACAGTCACAATGAAAAATCAATTTTTATGAGCAAGCCCAGCTTATTGAAGATGAAAAAAAAAATGCGATTGCCTATTATCCCCTGACCACGCTGCAGAAGACGTATCTGTATCCCACCTACAACTTGTAGGGGCATCGGAGAAATTCAGTGGAGCTGTTATGATCATTAATCTACTTGTCAGAGTAATCACCAATGTTTCGTTGCTGAGGATTGGACAGGCCAGGGGTGGAACGCTGGCAACACTTTTTCCTCCAGGACCTGGTATGGGTTCGTATCAGAATGAAAGAGAGAATGCTAATTAGATCAATTTGAGGTGAATCCTTTGGCTTCCTACGATGACATTTATGTTATTTTTTTATGATTCATTTATTCGTGAATGGCTTGGAATTTAGTGAGTCATACAAGAATCCTTGGAAAACAGTCGCCGTGAGGATTTAAACTCCCTACGAAAGGGATTTAGACGCAAACTGGTAAAAAATTATTTTTTTAAATTAGTCCTTTTTGTCTATGTATATATTTATCTATTCATGGTTTGAACATTGGTAAGCTCAGAAAATAAAGGGAAAATCTTTTTTAATGCGAGGAAGAGACACTACTTTCTGGTTGTTCACGAAGTAATTAATCAGAAATTTCTTCTACCATTTCACTGCCTAAATATATATTCAATCAATTGAGAGACAATTAATTATTATAATTTGATTGTTTCAGAGTACGCAAGACAACAGTACGAAGACATTTCCTATCCAGTCCCCCAGAATGCAGATTTCTCTGGGATATGAATTGTCCAGATGCAATTAGAGTCTTGTCATTTTATTGTTAAAAATTAACTTGAAAAAGAATTTTAAAAATTTGAGAATTAATATATGTAACTTGTAAGCGGCACTAACGTTAATCTGACTAAATGACTTCCGATCGAACTTGAGAGATGAGCAAAACAAAAAATAATTGATTTGAAATATTGAAAATTTAAGTTTTCAAATATATTTCTCTCGAAATATCGAAACTATTTCTCAATGAATCAATTGATCAATTGAAAGTAAAAGCTAACAACGATTATAGATTGTTGATATTGTGCTCGAAGAGAAGAGGGAGACGTCAATGATATTTTTTTACCTCAAACAAAAAATTGTAAGTCAGTAAAACTCAATTTTAAAGTACTAAGTAATTAATTCTTACTTGATCTTCTCATGATGCTGTATTTAATTTAATGAATGTTTGTATTTTAGTGCGTTGAATAAACTGTTTTCCACTTCTAATTAATCATTTTACATTCACAAAATTTACATTGAAAAAATTGCATTCACTTTATTTTTTGCTCTGCAGAAAAAAATAATTACAGTATAAAAGTGACACTTGATTTTTTTTTCACTTGAAGCAAGAAATTTTTACATCTCTCGACGATAGTCGATCGTTTCGAGGCAGGTGTTGCAAAACAGCATTTTGCCAGCCTCGCCTGAAGCTCAGACTGGCCAATTATATGAATAATTAACCCAATCGCACCAGCCCAGGAACAATAGCTTTCGAATTTGAGAACTGTGCAATACCAATTCAAGGTCGAGAAATTGTAAGAGACAGTACAAAATAACCATTTCGGCTTCCCATTTCGCCGGCCTAAATCGGATATTTCGATACGATTGTGAGAAAATGTTTTTTGACTCATGGAATTATATCACTTGCCTTCGGCTCGTTCGATAAACCTCTCACGAGTCATGAAATACCTCTCTCGTGTCATTGCGTGTGAGAAATGGAGTTACGCGCAGTAAAATGTCACTTTACCCATAGTGTGATAAAAACGTCCCTTTTCGCGTATTGTCATGAACATACTAAAAGTAACTGTTCCGTAACAGGGAAAAAGGGAGGTTATATTTCAACCGAATTTTTCATGTCAATGTGTCGAAATAGTATATTGCCGGATGGGCGTTATGGGGTTTTTTGCTCGCGTGGTGTTTGACAAACCGAGCCGAAGGCGAGGTGGCCAACCACGCGAGCAAAAA
>JAPYZM010001874.1:0-21467 GCA_030522845.1 Psyttalia concolor
CGGAAAAGCACTTTTCAGTCACTCGACGTGAAGCAGACAGTGACTGAAAAGTTACTTTTCCGACACAGCGTGATGAAAATTGAATTTCACTACGGTTGTAAGTCTTGAGGCAAGAAAAATAACGAAGCTACTATTTGTTCACGAGTGGTATGAATATTGGAGCTATTAACCATCAATGAAAATGATAAACTCACAATTAAACAAGTTGACTATACCCATAAATTCATGTGGTCATAAATAATTACCAAGTAACTGCATTCAGGACGTATAACCAAAACATAGTCTACTCAAAAATAATAGCTCAATAGTTTATAGTAATGGTAGAGTCCCCGATTCGATCCTCAGTTTTGGCAACAACGTACAATTAAAATAGCGTATATCTCGCCTACGGAGGAACAGTAGACAAGTCGTCCCCACGTGCAAAATTACGACCCGAGCCTGAGGTAAGGGTTATAAGGACGTGGGGAATGCTTGTCTGATTCTCCTCCCGAGGGTTGAATACGATTTTTCTGCTAAAATGCTCACGTTCGGTTCATGTAGGTAGAAACAAAACTTTTTCTGCCATAGGTACCTCGCTTCGCTCGGTTGAATCGCGGGTTGCGGGTACAATGACATAAAATATTGCATGAAACTTGTGCCTTACGGTGTTTTTTGGCTCCTGGAATTATAACACTTTCCTTCGACTCGTGTTGCAGCCTCCCACGAGCCAAAGACAGCATAAAGCACATGTTGCAAAATATACTATTATTGTATCGAGAAATGAAAAATTGCATTATTTTTCATTGGAAAATCATTAGTAGGGATCACTTTAATTGATTTGGATGAATAGATTATTCAGTTCTTATTTGATTTCGTTTGGTTTGATCAAATTCGGATGCGACCCGTCTAATCAGTTCTTGATAAATAAAAAATTATATTTCGTGCGCCTGATCACTGTTTGATCCAGTAATCATATCACTTCCTAATCGATCGGTAGGCCTGACCAGATCCAGTCTTCACATGGCCTGTCCTTTCTCATCAGGAATAAATCCTCACGAAAGGTCAAGAAGAGGTTTGAAAAAGAGTAGAGGAAAAAAACGAAAACAAATTTGATACTTCTATTACTTCAATTACAGACGATTAGATTCTCTATTGACCGTAATACTTTCGACAACAATACTCATCAAGATATAATAGCTCCACCATATTTCTCATGAATTACATATCACACGAAATAGAAATATCACACGATGATTCAAAAACTACTTTTTTTTTGCAAATTGACATAATTTAATGCCATAGGTGCCGAAAACCGCGCGATTCTAATCGCTCGGTTTAATTGCGGATTGCCGGCGCAATGACATAAAATATTGAATGAAATTTCGGCGTGATGGTGTTTTTTGGCCCGTGGGATTAAACAACCTCACTTACAACCTCCCACGAGCTAAAAACACCATAACTTACACGTTGCATGATATACTATTAACACATTGACAGTCGTTCCTTGTTTCCTTTTTTTTTGTCAAGTTATGGAAAGCCAGTATCACTTCTAAATGTTGCATGAAAGCACCGACATATCTTTCATAATAAACGACGTTTTAAAATCTCGTATTTTGAAAAAAAAAATATTACAATCGGTGCTGTAATATCTGAGATATTGAGCGAAAACAAAATTTGAATTTTTATGTTGTATTTTATAAAAAAAATATTCCCAAAAATCCAAGCTCTGCGGTATTTGGACGTTTGTACAGACATCATTGACGAAATCAGCATAAACGATTCTTTCGAATAAGAGCTGTGCAAATGAATCATTGTATACCGAGTTCTACTCAATCAGGTGGCACAAAATTTTATATACGAGTGTGGGCCATTAATGCACATCAGCCACCGAAATCAGACAGCTGTAGCGCAGGCTGAACACGTACTACAGTCGCTACATTGCTTTTATATTTTACAAATCAGAAAAACTCATATTGATAGAAAATATTGTTCGATACTTGCGGCGAAAGTATTCTTAGACTCGTGAGATTATATCATTCGCCTTCGGCTCGTGCTATAAATCTCCGCCCAATCAAAAAACACTTTTCCGCAATCGTATCGAAATATACTATTAACATTTTGAGATATGCCCCGTCAAAATAGTATATTTCGTAACAAGTGAAAAAAAATGGTTTTTGGCGAGCGGGAGGTTTATATTACGAGCCGAAGGCGAGGGATATAATCCCACGAGTCAAAAACCACTTTGTTTACGAGTTACGAACAATATTTTTTATCTCAATGGGTTGAAAAAGCACTTTTCAGTCACTGGACACGAAGCGGAGAGTGACTGAAAAGTTACTTTTCCGACACAGCGTGATGAAATAGTATATTTCGTAACAAGTGAAAAAGTTTTTGCCGAGTGGGAGGTTCCCTCGCCTTCGGCTCGTGATATAATCCCACGAGTCAAAAACCACTTTTTTCACATGTTACGAACTAGTATATTTCGTAACAAGTGAAAAAAATGGTTTTTGGTGAGTGGAAGGCTTATAGCACGAGCCGAAGGCGAGTGATATAATCCCACGAGTAAAAAACCACTTTTTTCACGTGTTACGAACAATATTTTTCATCTCAATGTGTCGCAAAAGCGCTTTTCAGTCACTCGAAGCGAAACGGAGAGTGACTGAAGAGTTACTTTTCCGACACAGCGTTATGAAAATTAAATTTTCGTGGTTTTCCATTTTCGGCCATGCTAATTCGAAAAGTTAGCGTGAATTTAATTTTTGGGCATCGTTCTTCAATATGCTCACCACTATATGAACGAAATTTATATGTTTTTTTATATTACCAAAAAATCGCCACGTATAAGTACCTAAGGAAGTACTTTAAATCTCTAAAGAAAATATGTGGGAACATAATTTGTGGATTATTTATGGTAAGGAATATCAAAACAAATTTTCGAAGTTTACGCTAAATTGGAATGAAAATAAACACGATTGAATTTGTTGCAGGGCTATACTTACAGCATCGGAGTATCGCAGAGCCAAGGATGACGGCAGAAACTGCAGCGCCGTGTGTTCAAGGGGTTCAGAGTGTTCAAAGTGGTGTGATGGTGGAACAGAGTAATTCATTGAGCCAGCCGCATCAGCAACAGATTACAAAAAATCAAAATGCCAGTAATGGTAGCACTTCTACATCGAATCGATCCTCAGGAATATCGTCGTCTGGGGTTTCCAGTTCTTTGTCAAATTTTGGGGTTTATGATGCTGAATATGCAAGAATGGAGGCCTGGCTGGATGAACATCCGGATTTTGTGAATGATTATTTTCTGAGGTAAATTATTAAGGTATTATTAAAAATTACCATCTTTACAGCCGCTTTCGCCAATATATTCGCAAAATATGGTACATGCCTCATTAGATCATGTTTTCTATCGCAAATTTTATTCTCAACTCTAGAGGCCTTCTATAATTTCTATTAAAAATAATTTGGAAAATAATCGGTAGTGAATTTTTAGTATTTATTCTGGCTCTTTGTTACTTTGCCAGAAAATTAATGAGTAATTTAGTATTTGATTGTTCTAGGAAAGATTCAGTAAACCCAAGGAACAGCTGTAAAATAATTAATATTAAATATTCATAGGTAAAAATGATTGTAAAACAATCAATAAGTAATAAGTCATTTGAAAAGAAATAAGAATTCAAATGAATGAAATAAAAGCTTGAGTGACAAATGCTCGTCAGCTGTTAGCGATGACGTAAGTTGTCGATGTTGGCTTGATATCGACTTCCTGACTCAGCCCTGTCATCAGTCTCGCTCGCCTGCATTGCCTCGTTTCTCCCAATTGGCAATTGCTCATGCAAAAATCTTAAGAACGAATGCTCTTCATTTTTCCCCCACTACTAATTTTAACAATTTACGTTTTTGCACAGAAAAATAACAAGGCAAACGGTGGATGAGTGGCTAGTTACACACGCAACGCCGACTTCTACATCTGGAAATTCCATGCTGGAGATGTTGAATCAGAGTAATTCAGGCCCCATAAATTCACCGGGTGGAAGGGGCAGTGGGAGCAGTGGAAATGGAGGTTCGGGAGCAACAACGCCAGTGAGAAAAATTTCGGCTCATGAATTCGAGCGAGGTGGATTACTCAAGCCAATTGTTAATACTATTGATGGTACACCGACATTTTTAAGTATTTCCCCGGAGGATTCGGGTCAGATTGTGGGTGGCCAGCAGGTTGGAGCTGGAGGGACCAATAGGCCTCAGAGGAGATCAAGACACGAATTAAGGCAGTTGGATGAAAGGGATCTCATTTTTGAATTGGTAAAGAAAAAGATAGCTTTTCCTTCCATGGAAAATCACTACTGAGGATATTTTGCTGTTTAAGTGGCTAGGCCGAAATTATAATGAATAACTGAGAATCAGCTTTTTCAGAGTATGTCTTGCCAGTATTAAAATGATTCCGTGAGATGTTTCATTCATATCCCGTCAATGGCGTCTAACGCCATTTCTTTCGCCATCGCATCGCGCTTGAAATGAACTTTTCAGTACTGGAGACCGTCGCTTTTGAGCATATATTATTCTTTAACAAAATCCGAAAAAACTTTGTGAATTTCTCAGAAAGTTGGATATATTTCCGGAAAGTATCAGCGATATACGAGAGAAAGTTTTATAAGTTTTAATGAATTTCTTAAAATTGAAAAGTTTGTGACAAACCCGAATGCTATTTATAAGAGTGGGAATCGCTAATAATGTTACAAAGAGTAGACCATTGTCTGGGCCTTTCAGAAATATCTCTAAATCCAATATATTTAGAAAGTGAGAATAAAATCGTCACTTCCTATTCCACAGATTTTCTTTACAAAGAAAGTTCCTTAAGCAATTGTTTTGAGTCTCTTCTTTTTGGAGTTGTCTAGAAAATTGTATATATTGTCGTGTTTTCCAAAACCGCCAAAAAGTAAAGTCATTTGATTTGTTGTTGGTGACTAAAAAGAGGACAGCTTCGTAGGCTATTCTTGTCACCATGTCTTTATTTCCATTTTTATACGAAATTTATAATTGTTCACGTATGAAAAAAATTAATAGGAAATCTTCACCAATTTTCTAGACAATTCTATTGGTCTTCTATTAAGATTTTTATTAGTTTATCGTTGTCGTTATTGGGATGTTCTATAGAAACTATTCAGTGTCTTGTGCTTACATCATTAAAACAGATTAATTTTTGTTTGAGAAAATATGTCACATTCTCGATTATGTTTTAAAGGTCAAAGACATTTGTAACGAGTTAGATGTACGCTCCCTCTGCCACAAAATTCTCCAGAATGTGAGCACCCTTCTACACGCCGACCGTGGCTCATTATTCCTCGTCCAGGGTGATCGTGCGTGCGCTGCGAGTCAACGACCAAACTTCAATAATTGTGATACTACTAAAATGAAAAAAATGCAAAGTGAAAACCAAAAAAGTCCTACGATCGCCAGTTGCACGAGAACCAGGTACCTCGTTTCTAAGCTATTCGATGTTTGTTCGAGGTCGACATTGGTGGAAATGGAGAAGAAGGATGAAATTAAAATACCGTGGGGCACGGGAATCGTGGGATATGTGGCTGAGAGTGGAGAACCAGTAAATATACCTGATGCATATAAGGTAATAAAATTTATCGACCGTAGTCATGATTTTTTAAAATCTGCACAGTCGTTCATTGCTGGCGCTTGATAATATGATTAATTAAAAGTGACTCATGTATCAATTTACATATGTTCGAAGTGAAAAATTCTAGTGCAATTTATCAAATAACATTGGATTTGGCAATAGGACCATCCAGGATCCTCGTTCATTGGAGATTTCTACAAATTTTCCATATTCTATTTCAAAGCTGATAATTTCGGAAATATATTGCAAATACTTTATGCAGGGAATTTTCACTCATATCCTTTTACGAAGAGACTCAACGAAGAACTCATTCAAATGATTCCTCTACAGGACGAGAGATTTAATCGTGAGATAGACGCTCTAACGGGGTACAGAACACGAGCACTTCTCTGTATGCCTATTAAGGACTGCAATGGTGATGTGATTGGTGTTGCCCAAGTTATCAATAAACTCGGTGGTGAAGCACAATTTACAGTGCAAGATGAAAAAATATTTGAAAGTTACCTTCAATTTTGTGGCATTGGTCTTAAGAATGCTCAGCTGTACGAGAAAAGCCAACTGGAGGTCAAGAGAAATCAGGTACAGAAAGATACATTAACTTCATGATAGCTTCAATTTTTTTTAATGTTATTATACATGTTTTTTTCATGTACCTATTCAAGGTTCTTTTGGACTTGGCTAGGATGATCTTTGAAGAGCAGAGTACGATAGAACACATGGTGTACAGAATTTTAACACATACGCAGTCGCTCATTCAGTGCCAGCGTGTTCAAGTGAGTAGTGAGAGTTGAGATTTGTATTTGACGAAAAACATGATTTTCAAAAATGACGCGTCTTCCATTTGAGGGCTAAATGATGTCACCAGAATGTTGGCTGTTTATGTAGAAGAACATTACGAGTCATGAATATTTATTTTTGTCGCAGGTCCTGCTCGTGCATAAGGCCTCAAAAGGAAGTTTTTCGAGAGTTTTTGATTTTGAAGCTAATGATCGCGCTGTGGAAGATACTGACTCACGAACTAGGTAAGCATTCATGATAATTTCAATTCTTCTAATTGGTCTCGTTCAAATGATTGTTTCCTAAATTTGTATAATTTTATGTTGGTATTGTCAAGTGTATAGCTCTGTAGATATATCCCCACGTGGGGAGTAATTATTGTTTAAGAATTCTGGCGTCACCTATCTATTAAATGATATGGAAGACTTACTGAATGGAGGCATCAATCAGTGCTATCTATACTGAACTTAATTGGAACTCAATCTATGCTGTAATGTTTTATTATGAGCATCATAAATTTAAAAAAGTCATAAGTGATGTGTAGAAGCCGAGTTTTTAACTTTTTATCTCAGATTACATTGACGTTTCTTAAAAATGGATTTTTCCGGCAGTATTAAAACAACTTTATCACGTATTGAGTTATATTATGATCTTGACGGAGAAAAATTTTCAGCCAAAATTACAGAAATCTCTGCAAAAGTGGCTGGGTTTCAGATAAAATGTACGTAATGGTTCTGTAAAACGTTCTGCTATTATAATTTGCGTCGGAATAGCGAAAAAGATACGTTTTCATCAAATATTTCTCCCCTTGAGTGACAACATGGATGCATACTCAGGGGATGGCACATTGTAAAAATATTTTAAACAGATTGTATGTTATGAAACCAGATCTTTGAGTGATGCATCTACGAAGAACATAATTATGTTTTAATACCCACAAAGAAAGGTATCCGCTCTTAGAAGGATTTGAATTCATTATTTAACAGGAACCACTAAATGGAACAGTAAATAAAGACAATTATCTGCTTATGATTGTCTTTTATGGGATAATTAATTGGTAGTTTATTTATATACGTTGCAGCCCATTCGAGAGCAGATTTCCAATGAATGTAGGCATCACTGGATATGTTGCGACAACGGGTGAGGTAAATTTGCTCTCCTACAGATGTTCTATTATTATTTTTTTTATGTTTGAAAATGAGATGTTTAAAAAGAAACAGCAATCTCACCGATTAACAATGAAAATTGTCATAATCTCATTGCTCTGTTGTTCAGCGGAATATAGAGAACTGTGTGATGATTCCAGACAGTATCAATCCCAAATGCATACGAGGATCCACGGTTTGACCCATCGGTGGATGAAGGCACCGGCTTTCGGCACAGAACTATATTATGTATGCCGATAAAAAATTCATCGGGACAGATTATCGGAGTCATTCAATTGGTTAATAAGTTTGATGATTTGATATTCACAAAGAACGATGAGAACTTCGTCGAGGCGTTTGCTATTTTCTGTGGAATGGGAATTCATAATACACACATGTAAGATCTTTTATCACGTTTCGATGTCGAATGGAATATGGGAAATATGGAAAAATGAAGAATTCAATTTTTCATAAACTTAAAGGTATGAGACGGCGATTATAGCAATGGCCAAGCAAAGTGTCACTCTAGATGTGTTAAGTTATCACGCCTCAGCCTCTCTGGAGGATGCACAAAAACTAAGGGTGAGTGAAAATACTTAATGAATTTTTTTTTCCAATAAATGACATATCCAAATGAATTATTTGCATTTTCCTTAGTGTTATCGAAGTGCATTTTAGATTTGATACCAACTCCTTCGGCTGCCTCCCAACCCCCTTTTTCTCTCATATGTATTTACGGTATCATGGCCGTCTTACTTTTTTTTATGTATTCCATTTGGGCTCGAACTGCACGGAAAATCATTTAAAACTTCAGCTGCCCAGTCGGCCGACGGAGGAATACACTAGTGTATATTTCTGTTACACTGACTGGATGAAGTTATTAGGGCGCTACGTCGTGCCTACTGACTAATTTTTGTCCAATCGGCCTGTCCTTACGCGGTCACCCATCCCCGTACTGATCGACCTCAATGCTAGTTAACTTGAATGTCCGCTGAAGCTACACCTCGCACGCTTTTTTTGTTTAACCATGTTTTTAGTCAATATGTCGCCCTCCGAACCATTACGGCCGGTTCTGCTGAAATTATAAATATCATGAAATAATATTACCGATGTAAGAATAAAGCTACAAAAAAAATTAAGTAGACTTATCACGCCATCCGACTTAAGATTTATGGTAAAAGGAAAATAACAATGTGATTATTTTTATTTCCCGATGTCTCAGCAGGCTTTAAGGGTACCCTCATCAGCTTATCTCGAGGTTCATGATTTCAAATTCGATGACATCCAGATGGCGGATAATGAGACCCTCACCGCTTGCCTACGGATGTTTTTGGATCTTGATTTCGTCGAAAGATTTCACATTGACTACGAAGTACTCTGCCGATGGTTACTGAGTGTCAAGAAAAATTATCGTAACGTTACTTATCATAATTGGAGACATGCTTTTAACGTTGCACAAATGATGTTCGCAATTTTAACGGTGAGTGAGGGGTGGTGAATAGATAAACAATAAAGGAGCTGAATGTCAATAATCATTTATTTCATTTAAGGCAACACAGTGGTGGCAGATTTTCGGGGAGATTGAGTGCTTAGCCCTAATGATCGCTTGCCTTTGTCACGACCTTGACCACAGAGGAACAAACAATTCTTTTCAAATCAAGTAAGTAAGAAGTAATTGAGAAAATTTCTGTGTACATTGCGCCCCGTTTTCAGTATAAATATTTCTATGCGAGGATTTTTGGGATCCTATGTTAGTCACGTTTCTACCGTGGATTCTGCATAACGCCTAAAATTTACAAAGCTTGAATTTTAATGCCCTACTATACTCATGAATCGAATAAATACGTTATTCCTTACCAAGTGAGTCAGTCGCTTACCTTTTTGTTGTGTGATCTTCTGATGATTTCCGGCATAATTCGACAACCGTTTTCAACTTATTTTTCCCACCTAACTTGAATATTCGATAATTTTGTAGTTTCGTTCTCTGCATGCCCATAGTAATGAATGTAAAAAAAAGTTGAAAAGATTGAATTTTATAAATTACATTGCGTTTTATTTTTGTCAATAATTCTTGTAATCAACATCAGTAACTTGAGGAGTAATGAAAATTTAGTATTCTTCTTTGTTGTTTGAAATACCACGCATTAATCCATTTTTATCGATAGATTTTACGGTAATTAGGTGGAAATTTCAATCAAGATTGATCATCAAAAATCTAAGCTATTGACATATAGACATACAAGAATGACCGGAAAAACATAATTCTTAAACATTTCCTGACATCCTGCATATTTTTCAATCCAAATTGGAAAATGGAAAAATCCTCAAAAAAAAGAAAAATTCCATTTGGTGCCTAAAACAAAGAAGCAAATGCATATAGCCGAAATCAACTATCGAAAAAATCGGTAAAATTTGAAAAAATAACTATTCAAGTCTCGAAATGATATTGCCATGAACAAATTGCCATATATTTCGAAGAAGGCAATTCAAGTTTTTTAGTAAGCATTGAAAAAATTGATTTCTGTAGCAAGTCCGCTGTTCATCCTCGTTCAGTCAAATCCGTGGACCTGACTTGCATTTTCTAAATCCAAGTTATATTTAAAATGATAATCATCACAAACGATGAGAAGTAATGATTAATGATCGAATTTATGAATTTTTTCAAGAAATTTTTCTGAAGAAAATGAAATTTATTCATGCAGTAGAGAACTATCGTAAAATAATAATTGTCCTTCTGTGGAAATATCGATAATCAATTGCGCTTATTTTGAAGCTCTTTTAATTATCTTCGAATGTGTGGAAACGAAAATTGACCCCCGAATATTTAAATTCAAATATTTCATCTTTTTCAAAATAACAAAACAAATGTTAAGTTCAAAAAGTAATGATCAAAAAAAATTATAATCACTAACAAAATTAATCGGTCTAAAAATGCTATGAGAACTTGCTCTCATATACTACTTCTCAAAATAAAATTGTAAAGACAATCGCAAATGTTAGGTCTTTTTTCATTTCGTATTTTAACGTGGCATTTCTCAATATAAGATAGTTTTTCCTTTCGGTGGATTTTTTGTACTTGCAAACTGAAAAAGTATAATTTTTTCATAATCCGTAGTGTTCTTAGTCAAAAATAAGCATTCGTTCGAAAAATATCCAAAAATATTGAAAAATATTACAAATTTCTAAAATAAATCATGAAAATTGAAGGCACGTTATATTTTCAGAGCTTCTTCACCCCTGGCCCAACTCTATTCTACCTCAACAATGGAACACCATCACTTCGATCAATGTCTCATGATCCTGAGCAGTGAGGGAAATCAAATACTCTCGAATCTGTCCCCAGAGGAGTACTCTCGTGTCGTTAAAGTCCTCGAGGAGGCTATTCTCGCAACAGACTTGGCTGTTTACTTCTGCAAACGTGGTTCATTTCTTAGTATTGCACGTTCACGTACATATAACTGGGGGTATGGTGAGCATCGGGAATTACTGCGTGGTATGCTGATGACAGTTTGTGATTTAGCAGCCATTACAAAACCGTGGGAAATTGAGAAACGCGTGGCAGAACTAGTCAGCAGTGAATTTTTTGAACAAGGAGACATTGAACGACGGACCCTCAATATAACACCTATAGTAAGTGCGATAATGTTTTCTCTCCTCATTCTCTTGTCCTCTTTCTCTCTTTAGTTACTCACAAAATGTTTGAAAATTTTAAACAAGTTTGAAAATTAAAAAAAAATGCACTATGACATTAGTATGCTGATATCTTTAATTACCGATACCGTGGGGGTACTAGTATTTGATCAAATCCTATTATCCGAATGCTAAACTGATTTTTCGTTGTAATTCACGACTAATGGAAATTCTCTCTTAAACATCCCTAGTGAGTTGTTACATTCGAAGAATTCTCATACATTCAGATAGTTATTCTAGTCATTAAAATATCATTTTAAGACATACATAGAGGAAAATGCATTTCGGAAAAACAATGGAAACACGCATAGTTGAAAAATTCTTACTCAAATTAAATCGAACGGAAGGTTTTAACCCTCCGAAGACCACGGGGGATTCGCTTCTGCTTCAATAGTCTGGTAATTCATCACCTCAACCCCAGTGCTGCATTCAAGTTCCATCGGGAACTCAACATCGAAGTGCTGCATCATTATAATATTCTCCCTCAAATAGACTTATACAGTGAGAGAAAAATCGATGTAATATCATACCTGTCAGTTATAGTTATCCAGTGGTTTTCTCCTACATAAATTCTGCATTCATTCAAAATGAATGTTTCTGATCAACGTTTCACTAAATTTTACCATCCGGTATGTTTAGTTAGTTCCTCCTCATCTGACACAAAAAAAAAAACGATTTCTTGTATCACCAGATACTAATTTTACTTTCAAGTTTTCATGTTGAAGTTATGCAAATGTCGTCGAATTCTTACATTTTCGAATCCTTATACGAGATATTTGAGGCACGAAATTTGTATCGGAATTTCTGGCAGTGTCAGATGAAAATTTATGCAGTTCAAGTCAACGAAAAAGTCGTTGAAATACTAAGAATCAAATCCAGTTGCAGAGAGGCAAAACGGTTTGAGTCAATTACTTTCACCGATTCATTTTTTGTAAATATTTTCCAAATTAATTGTCTGAAAATGGAAATACCTAAATAGTACTTTGTATTAGAAATGTATAAAGGAATCGTTATCGATAAGCACACTAGGGGGAATACAATGGCTGTTTTTATGTATGCAGTGCGTAAAGTTAAAAAAAATCGCACTCGAAATTTCCCTTTGAAATTTTCAAAGGCTGTGCGCAAATGAAGCATTTTATACAGATTAGATAGAAATTTGTTAGATACAAGTCACAAGATTCGATAGAAATTTGTTTTGTTGTCGTGCATTGGACAAAGTGTACATCACACAGCCGTCACGTCCGTTAAATGCCAAAATGACCATACGATTATATCAATTATTTCATCAAATCCATTTTCACATTTTCCTTATTCGTTTCAGGATATCATGAATCGAGAAAAGGAGAATGAATTACCCAAGATGCAAGTCGGTTTCATCGACTCCATATGTCTACCCATTTATGAGGTACATAAACTGAGTAATAAAGTTCCCTCACTATCACATCAGTAGAGAAATATAAACCGAGAATGTTCCAATGGGGAATTTTTTTCATACATATTGAATTTATGACTTCATTTATAACATTTATTTCTTCTGTTATTTTACGTGTTTTTTCTTACACCCAGGCTTTTGCATTATTATCGGATAAGCTCAACCCACTACTCACTGGTGTGATTGAGAACAAACAGAAATGGTTAGAGCTTGCGGAAAACACGTGCGAAACTGGAAATTGCACAAATCACAACAGGACACCTTCGCCAACACAAGGAACTCAGAACGAGGAGATCAACGGTGAAAGGGTCGCTGTCGAGTAATTTAATTTCGTTTGCATGCACATAAAAACCATTGATTGGAATTGTTTTCATCTCAATTACAATTTCGCTTAAATCGGATTGGCAAAGAGTAATCCTCAAACGAATATACAACCGCTACACATGTCATGAAAAAGAACCATTTAAATGAAGAACAACAATGAATAATAGAGAAAAGCTACCGCAGTACCTGATCGCATTCGAAACAGTTTGATGACGCTCAGAAAGCACATCGGAAGCAGAACAAGAAAATAGATAAAATGGCTGAACCACAAAAGCCCCGTAACATGTACCAGGGCGATTACGCACATCCGTTTCCCTTGTACACATTAAAATCAGACATTTGTAAAAAGAAGAGAAGAAAACGCATATTTATTGACATTATTGAAAACATAACAAAGCCAACAGTAACTACCTGCGCGCCCATACGTGCCAAAGATGAGTTTACTCAGTTGTGTTTTATTTCCTATTTTTTATGCGTCAATGGGTTTTCGATACGTTTCATTTTTTTAAATACCAAAGTATCAATTTGTTTTCTCAGTTATACGAAATCGAAAGCACTTTGATTTTCATTTTTTTCATTCATTTGCGAGACCCCTATCTAGTAAAACTTCCTATTATGCTATATTTTTGCTGCAACAATTGATTTTGATTATGAGGAATAGTTGAATTAATCCAATCAAAATTGATAAAATTAAGCCATGAACATTGATACGAAAAATGTTGAATGAATTTATGAAATTCGTCGTTGATGGGTAGAGACTTTAATATCTTGATTAACGACGTTGTCAAAACTATATGAAACCCAAACGACAGTGACCACGTGTATCGAATAAAGACTGACTGGCGATGAGACGAGCGGTGCGATAGCCCAACCGCGTTAATATTGATTTGGTTTCCAACCGTATCTCTTCCCTCATCTTCTTACCATCTTCACACGTATATATATAAATATCTCGCAAATATTCCGTCAAGCAAATTGACGAGGCGAATCTCTGGGACCCAATTTTTTAGACTACTCTTCAGTTTTGTCAGAAAATTTTAATTATCGTTTCAATCATAGAGCAAAATAAGTGTTTTGAGAGCATGAAGAAAAACAATTAAATATCATTAATCCCTCGTAACAGCAATGAAATTTGTATTAAACTGAGCTTCGAGGTGACAATTCTACCTTTAGAATTTAAGTAATGAAAATAGCACGTTATGCAATTGGTGAAGTTAAGTTATTTATACTGATTTAATTTTGGATGTAAAATGATTCAATCACGTTTAAGCACAAGAGAAATATGTATATTGTATATGAAACGATAACTAATATATTGCAGAAACCACAAATCAGCTTTAACTGTGTTCATTTCATCCTTTATTCACATTTCCTTTTTCAACTAATCGATGATATGATGATCCCAGATAATTTCATGTCAAACTCATTCATTTAAGATTCGATGGATATTCCGCAAAGTTTCTAATCGATAGCGTTGGTGGTTTTGTACATTCACAATTTTAATTTTGTCGAGGTTTCTTATATCTTTTTCAGAGTATATTTCGTTTTGTCGCATTCAAGTTTAAGTAGCAAGGGTGAAAACAAATATAAATATCACAAGGGAAGAAATGAGGGTTTGCACTATTTGAATATTTATTTATCTGTTTTCTTTTCTGTTATAGTTTCACTATTGAGATATACTATATAATATGTAAATTCCCAGCTGAATGTCCTCGGGTGAAGGCCAATCCCAAGGTGTCTGCAACGAATTCCTGTAAAAATCAACAATATAAATATACAAAAATAAAAAATAATAGTTGCCTTATCTTTTTTTTTTAATGTTGAACGAATATCGTTATCTTCCTTTTTTATATTCTCTGTACAGAAGTTATGAAAAAAAAAAATGGGAAAAACTTGTAATCAAGGTGAAAGTACAATACGGAATCTTCATCTTTATTGGCGGTTTTAGGCGTTTTTCGCTAATGCAAGGTAATTTAACATAGGATTTTTTTTTATTTCAAGCATTTCTGAAGAATTAAACTTCAATTTGCATACATATTAAGTATTGTTATACACATTAATAATTGTTCTACGGAGTTCGTGTGACGTATTAACGTAAAAATGTTCCATAAATATCTGAGTTATACCTACCACCATGTAAATTAACATAGAATTGCTTTTCTATATCTAATGACTAAACTAGATCTTCATGAGAATCTACTTGAAAAATATTTGTATATGGTTCCCTTAAATGTTCAGCAGATAACAAAAGGCCTCAACAAAATCCACATTGGGAAAATTCCACCCAAAATTGACGGATTGACCTGTGAGAATGTTTCGTCAGTTTGTTGTGCACAAAGAGTTCTCATAACACTAATTGGTTTCAGTTTTAAACATATGTATCGAAATATGTAATGTAAAAATGATTTGCTGGAAAAAATGCGGAATAATTATTGAAATCAATTTTATCGTAATTTTCTTAATAATCTAAAGCCTAATATTTTTTTCCTGCCGTACCGACTTCGTCTCACACAATTATCTGTGTAACACCGTTATTTTTAATTTCTGCGAATAGTAATTGCAATAATTCTTAGGAATTTCCTTAAATTTATAATTTTTGGCGACAGCAATGATATATCTTTGCTTGGTATTGTCACAGGGGATACTATAGAAGTCACAAAACCGCGACTGTCTCATTACCCATTTTTATCGCGGAAACACTTGGTTTTTCCCATTAGATAAAGTAAGGCTTGCATTGATAATTATTATTACCTACTGACGGCTGATGGTTCTCATGGTTTGTTACCTAAATGAATAATTATTAACGCTTACCAATGTTAACACATTGTTTGGCCGTTTTCCATGACAATTTCTCTATAGTGTCAAATGATTTTTATCAAAATTCCTCTTCACCAATTTGTCTACAATTTTCCTCCAAGTATCGGGATATTTACAATAAGTGAATAAAATCTCCCTTTCCATTCCTCCCCCGAATTGGCCCCGCACAATCCAATGAGGTCCCATAAACAAATTTCATTATTTGTTACCGGTCGGAGTTTCAACCCCTAAGATGAAACAGATGAAAACAGATTTTTCCGAATTTCCGATATTACCGTGGTGAATACTGGGGAAATGGAGAGGCCCACCACTAATTCCTCATGTAATTGGCTAACGATGGGGGTAGGGACTCGATGAAGCTTGGCTCTTGGCAATATGTGGGCGCGCTCCCATAAGGCTTTTTGCCCAGCACTGGAACGTGCGACGGCGGCGCAGCTAGAACCGGGGGCTTCAGTGAGTACAGTGCGCGGCTCGGGCTCGGACAGTCGCCGACGAGCCCTCGAATAAATCTTATCCGTCTATCGTCCTAACTGTTTATATGTTTACTTCAACAAGAGGAACTACTTACTCACTAATTCGGCAACGTTAGCATTCCGCAAATGCGTCAGTTTTTAGTCAGTTTATAAAAATCCTCGGATTTGCCAAGGACATTTTTTCGTTTCGAGTGAGATCTTTGTTACTTTTTTAAATTAATTCCAATGGGTGACTAAGGCCGAATCAGCCGTCTCCCACGTTCCTTTGAATCTTGGCACTCTCTCATCGCTGACTTGTGGCCTCTGAGCCCTTATTGCTCAATGCACTGGTCCCTCACTCAATCTGTAGGATCTTACGTAGGATATTTAACTCGGATCTAACTAACGCTGTATGAGGTGAGCTTACTTGAAGAATCTGTATTCTTTGTTTGATTAATTCAAAGTGATTTGAAAATATTTGACGTGACTCGCTCAGCCTCTCAATATGATTGTTGATTATTGTATATTCAAGTCACCATGTTTCGCAGGTTGCTCATTTTTGCTGCATCGATCGTCCTTACGCTCTAGCCTCATATTTCCTGGATCACATCCCTTTATTTAACCCCCCTCCGCGTTCCGTGCCCAGGCACGCTACCATTCCACTCAATATTTCTCAATTTGAGTTTAACCGATTACTCTGGTTTTGCCCAATTTCTGATAATTGAATTGGGTACAGTATTTTTTAAAAAATGTGACAAAGTAATTTTGTTGCTTTATGGATATTTTCATATTTGAAAGGGGCGGGTGCTAGTTAACATCGAGAGTCTATAAAAGCCACCTGTCGATTCACTACATTCATAGGCCAATTTTTATTAAAGTCTCACTCTTGAACACTGCATTGAGAAGCTGAGGTTTATTGCACAATTGACAATAATTAGAGAAGTATAATAGTTATCTGTGATGTAGAGCGATGAATTTCAAACGTTTTATCGATTTATTAATCTGCTTACAACGACATTATCCGGGGCATGCGACCACTTCTGCTTTGGCCTTTGACAAGCGACTCGTGAAATTTCTCTCCCCTCTGTTCAAGGGTCTAGTAGGCACTAGCTTGTCTCATGTATTCGCAGAGTTGAGAGAGTTGGTCAACATGTGGCCAACTGGATGTAGGAAACACCCTGACCCACGTAATTTCTCATTGTTCATCATTACAAGGCATGATAAATAATAATGGTATAAAAGAGCGAGTACAGGTACATATGCACTGAACATAGAAATTAGACAATGGATACGGCTATCGAAATACCTCTATTATTCTTTTCTGTTGTAAATAAGGAGGGAATTTTTGTTAAATCTACTAAATCTTGAAGAACTAGATCTCTTTCTAGACGCATCTTTTTTATAGAGCAGATAGAATTCTCTGTATACATAGTAAGGGGATTCTTGATTGTTCTGAACACGCCCTCCCTCTCCCTCATGTAAGAAGTTGTAAGATTTCAGTCATCACTCTTCCCCTCACCAAGATTGTATACAAGATAGGATAAGCTTGGATGAGCAACTGACAAATGGCAATTGATGCGGGATGGTTAAATGAAAGTGAGTCAAGCGAGAGGGAGTCGGACGAAGAATGATCATAACTCCCCGTGGTGAAAATTTGGTCAAGCCTGAGACAAAAACTGAATCAGGTCAGGTCTAACCATTAATCAAAAAGGTCACGGATTTGAATCAACACTTGATTTAAGCCTATCCAATTTTTTTCGGATCAGCTATCTGTTGGAATTAATCATAGTTATTCATGATAATGCATGATAAATAAACAATAATACAATATTCTTACGGTACTTTGCATCTTTTAATGAACCTCTACCAATTACCGCTGAAATAGTACATTTCGTAACAAGTGAAAAAAAATGGTTTTTGGCGAGTGGGAGCTTTATATCACGAGCCGAAGGCGAGTGATATAATCCTAGGAGTCAAAAACCGCTTCTTTCACGAGTTACGAACATAATTTTTCATCACGCTGTGTCGGAAAAGTAACTTTTCAGTCACTCTCCGCTTCGCGTCGAGTGCTAAAAAGTGCTTTTTCGACACATTGAGATGAAAAATATAAAAGTGGTTTTTGACTCGTGGGATTATATCACTCGCCAAAAACCATTTTTTTTCACTTGTTACGAAATATGCTATTTCATCTCAATGTGTCGAAAAAGTACTTTTCCGACACAGCGTGATGAAATAGTATTTTCCAGTCTGTTGCGATGGGGATAGCTGAGGGATGGGAGTCGCAACAGAGTGCGGAAACCATATTTGTTTGTACTGATTTTCAAGTTTTCGAGTTTGGAAGTTTGGTTTTGGCAATCAAATCAGGGACAATTACAATTAATAATCCTATTCTTTAACTACTAGATTTCAGCATAGAAAGATATGTAGGTCAAAACTTATAAGTGAGATATAGTATTTTCCGCCGAGATTCCATTTCAAATATATCTTTCTTGGATATGTATTAGATATATATGGTGATATATATCAAGAATATCTCAGGCATTGCATTCTAACGGAAAGTACGTAATATATATATATACGGATATAAGTGGCATATATTCTTTTCAGGAGGGCCACTGCCCTACTATTATTAGTATGTGGACCCTGTTTTCTCTATACTATCTATATCTGGGTATTTCTTAACTTGAACATTATTTATGATCTCGTGAGTTTGTAGGTAAATTTGTTTTATACGAAAATTGATTTATTTCATTGATGAATAATAATAATATAATAGTTGCAATAATCATAATACTAATGAACAGATGGCGGTTTTATTAACTGCCTTTTGCTAGTGGAATTTGCTGGGAAATTTGAAATACTTCTACTATACCAATTGTTATAAGTAACTTCGCGAAACTACCACGTTTTTTGTATTGAATCATCCGTGTATAATTTTTTTAGCAATTTATGGATACTGAACCTCGGACGGCGGTCGTACTTATCTCATCAGAACTTGGTCGAAATTTATGCCAGTTTTGTTGGGATCCGATTAACTGATCTCACCTTGGCGAGGTTTAATTACGTATAATTAGATTTAGTTATCTCACAGGAGCTTGACTTGAACTTGCCCATGGGTTTTCGGATCCGGGTTGTTAGCTCATAACTTGATCGGCTTTCTATCAGATGTCACATGAACATGTCTACCCAATCAGAACTGGATCTGAATTCACTTGAGGTTTTCCGAATCGATACAAACGGGTCAAAACTTGGTTTTGTTTTTGCCAAAAATCACCTGACCAGTTGATCTTTACGAAAACTGAATCAAGGTTCTATGGTACTCTGGGTAGACCTAAAACAGTTTTCATACGGGGATTCCTGGATTTATCTTTGATTTTTCTCCATGCATGTTGTTATTGGCGCTTTTTCATCATTTGCTGATAATAGGAGTATCTGCCATAAATATATCAGCAGTCCCGACCTTGTTGTGACTTGATCATTCACATTTTGGCCTTCATCGCGATTTTCATGTTTAACCTTTTCCTTGACTCTCGAACTTCACTCTTATCCTTAATTTTCTATTTCGAAGTCTAATACCGAATTTTCATTAGCGTCCTTTAGCTTTATCTAGATTCACGGTGACCTTATGTACATATCATTTTTACAAATACCTTAATCGCTCCTGCATGAGAAAAAATAGAAAATTAATTTGTTGAATAGAAATTTTTCATTCTCAACTGATTAAGAATATTAGTCCTATATGTCAAAAGCGACTTCCGGGACACCTGCATTCTATTTTCTATTTTCAAATAATATTATTCTCAAGTTTCAAACAAAATTTCAGTTCCGTATAAAATTATGCTACGAATAATTTTTTTCCGAAATTTCTCCAATACTTATTGCAAATCATACATATTTCACAATTGCGTTTCGTTGGTCCAATTTGGTATGATCATACGGCAGCACTACACATGTGTTTCATGTAATGTGATCAATTTAGTCCGAGTCGTTACTTCAAGAGATTCTTGCGCCAGACATCAGGAACGCGCGGATTTAAAATATTCAATGTCGACGTCATGCCACTTGGGATTCTTTACATTCGATTGTTTGCAATTATCTGGTCGAAATCCTATGGTTCTCAATAACGCAAAAAATAGAGGATATAATGAATGAAGCATTGAATTCAATTTTTCAAAAGTGGTTTTCTTGATAAATTATCCGGAAACCAAGCTTAATATCGAGTCCACACAGTTTTCCTTGTCTATTCTGTAAATTCTCAATATACATTATTAAAAAATTAGGAGTATTTGTTATTGAACAATGCTCCTTCCACGTAAGAGATAATTTTTTCTGTTTTTGCGAACTTGTACTCCTAATTTGTCTCCAATTCATATTTTTCATAGAATTTTTTTCATTTCTGTTGTCTTTTTCATGTATGGTTTTCCAACCTTGTGGGTAGGCTTGGCCTCCCTCGTTTTTGAAGGATCGCCCGTGTAGAAATTTTTCTCAGATCCGAGCCAAGATTTTTCCCGTGTGGTGTTGGCGTCCAAGCCTTAGGCCAGGACAGGCCAACCATACGGGGATGGGATTCCCTTGGCAACAATCTTCGAACAAATTTGTTTCTACACTGACAGAGAAACGTACTTTTGACTGAGAAGTTAATTCTTGGTTCAAGAATATTTATTACTATCACATAATTCTTGAGCCAATCGTTTTCTCTTGTCGATAACTATGCACGTCGTTGAGGGAAAGAAAGCCTAATAACTTTCTTCTCTGGACAATGAAAAATACTTAAGGCACGCTAAAAAAAGATTGCCTCAAGAATTATGTGATAGTAAAAAATATTTTTGAACTAAGAATTAATTTTTCAGTCAAAAGTACGTTTTTCTGTCCGTGTACGCGTTTTTAAATTACGGAGTTTGGGAAGTCGTCAATGCCAATTTCCAGTCGCGAAATCCCAAGACGCAGAATAAAAACATAATATTTTAATGTATGTGTGAAATGATAGATTTCATCTTTAGAGAGACACGTTCTTTTGGTGTATTCATTGGCGTACAATACTTATGAATTCTGCCGAAACAGTGACTTTTTCACATACTGTGATGAAAAATATTGTATGTCATATGGCAAAATAGTATATTTCTTAACAAGTGAAAAAAAATGGTTTTTGGCGAGTGGGAGGTTTATATCACGAGCCGAAGGCGAGTGATATAATCCCACGAGTGAAAAACCACTTTTTTCAC
>JAPYZM010001875.1:0-16468 GCA_030522845.1 Psyttalia concolor
CGATCGGAAAAATTTTGGTGGCGATCGATAGATCTCATCGAGGACAAGATCGGATAGTTTGGGAGCGAAATCCCCCCCAGGCCATTTTGGGGTTCACGCTCACGCGCAGGCGTGTCATCCGATCGAAGGGATCTTGATCGCGATCGATAGGCATTGACTTTGTCTACGTCCCATTCGGACGGGAGTAAATTCCCCCCCGGGCCCTTCAATTTCTAGGTTAATATTCCAGTCTATCGGGAGGTTCGTTACGGGGCTCGTCGAGGGCCGAATAAAAGAAGAAAATGGCGTTACGAAACAATGGGAGCGAGCGACCAACAACCCCAACCAATTTTGATTATCTAATTATCTTGTTTATCAATCTACTTTATTCACAGCCGGCTACTGCATCATCACGTACGTCCTCGGAGTTGGAGATCGCCACCTGGACAATTTATTATTAACAACCTCAGGTGAACAATTATTGCAATAATAATCTCGTAATTATCCTGATAAATTGCTAATTCTTACCTCCGTTATTAGGTAAATTATTTCACATTGACTTTGGCTATATTCTCGGCCGTGATCCCAAGCCCCTGCCTCCCCCCATGAAACTCAGCAAGGAAATGGTGGAGGCGATGGGTGGCGTTGGCTCGGAGCACTACCACGAGTTCAAGAAGCAATGCTACACTGCTTTCCTACATCTACGGAGGAATGCTAATCTACTGCTGAATTTATTCTCCCTCATGGTGGACGCCAGTGTTCCCGATATCGCTCTTGAGCCTGACAAAGCAGTGAAAAAAGTCCAGGACAAATTACGACTCGATCTGAGCGACGAAGAAGCTGTACATTATGTTCACAATCTACTCGATCTCTCTGTAACAGCTGTTATGGCTGTTCTCGTTGAACAACTCCACAAATTTGCACAATATTGGAGGAAATAAACTGTCAATATTGCCGACAAAAATAAAATTTTTCCTCCTCTTTTCACAACAAATTAACAATTATGGAAAAGAATCAAAAGTTTTGTCTTTGTCGTCGATGAAGAGACTGAAATTGTCACTTTTTCATCTTCAGTAGCTCGAGATTGTCCCAGTGGAGTTGAAAAAATTATATCATTTTTATTTGGAGATACTTGAGATAATGAAAGTGGCCATTTTATCTTATCTCGTCCGATAATAACTCATCAAGAAGACTGTGTTCTCTAGGACTTATGAATTAATGCTTGCAATATATTTTGGGATTGCCTTTTTATTTCGATATTAAAATATTGAATCCTAATATTAAATCACTCGAATTTATTCCATCCCTCTATAATTAATCATCAATCATTTATTCATTCGTTTATTTATACGTATAAAAACAATGGTGAATTAACCCTCATCTCACCAGATAGTCCAATTATTCAGAGTGAACGTCAATTTTTGTGTTCAACGGCAGACTATTATTTTACAGCCTACAATTAACGTCAATATTTGTGTATTCATTTGTCTCATTGTTATTGTTTTCAATTGTCAATATTTACTTCCAAGTTTCGTTTCATTTGTCTCAATTTTGTGGTGCACACTTGTCGATATTCATTATCATTGATAATTAGTGATTGAAAATGATATTTAATATTCATAATGTGGTATTAATTAATCCTTTTTTTAATCCCCCCCCCCCCTCCCCATAATTTTAATCACGCACTCCATCCTAAAGTAGTGCTCATTAATTAATAACTAGAATATAACAATCACGTAGTGGTTTTTATTCAATTTTTGAGGTTAGATTTTTCATTCTCTCTTCATTTATTTAATTTTGCAATGTTTTTCATCTTTAAATTGTCATTTTGCACATTTGAAAGCCCCTATTTAACACAATATTTACATACCTGACTGTTCATGATTAACAACGCCCACACAGAGAGAAAAAGAAGAAATAAAAACATAGTTTTTTGTTTATTTTTTTGCTTTAGAATATAACATATTTTGTTGTGGCTATAAAGGTAATAATTATAATTATCATATATATTTGTTTTTGTAGTTTTTGTTGTTTTTCCACTCTAGTATCCAATTTTCAGAGCCATGAGAAGTCCATCAAGCCCCCTAACCTTCCCCTCCCCATCACAAATGATTATTTTTCATTAAAAAAAAAATAATAATAATAACTCGTTATGATCGAGTAGTGTTATCAGTCGTTTATGTACACCAGCCAGATGATTAATCAGCCCCTGATTACAAAAAACTAATTTCCCCAACGACTCAACGGACCTTTCAAGCCTCCCCCCCCCACATACTCGAAAAAATCCACAATCCTCATCCTTATTAATTACCACATTAATTAACATCAAAGATTATACGCTGAAAAATAAAAAGAAGAGAAAAAAAAAATTATCTCAAAATCATAAAGTGAGAACTCTGGTATTTCACCTCAAATAAACTTTCATATACTCCATTTATTATTTTGCTTTTTCCATTTTTCGTTTTTTTTTGTCCATCTATCCTCTAAACAAATTAAACACTAATGATTAATTCTAAACAAAGCTTTGATGCGATCCCTCAGAGTAACCATCAAAATAATGCCTCCCCACAATTGATTTAATATAAAAAAAAAAAGAAGAAAAGTCCACAATTTCCAATCAGATATTGCATTTCAACATTTCTCAATTATAATTTTAAACGTAACTGAAGTGACAATTTCTCAACTGATCATTCCACAATTGTTTAAAAAAAAAAACAAAGATAACCTCCAAAAAATCATGATTGGCGTTTTGTTTTTGTTAAAGGATTGAACAATAGACCAACAAAAATAATCCAGTGCTCGTGTTAATCTGTTGTCATTGAAATTGTTTTTTCATTATCACCCCAATCTCCCCCATTTTCGTAATAAAATTCTTTCGCCACTACATTTTCTCGTGTCAATATAAATTATAAGGATCTACTCCTAGCACTTGTTTATCATGAAAATGTTTTGTCCTTCTTTAATATTTACACTTAAGTCATTTCCTATTCGTTTAAATTTTCATTCATTTACCAACAATTGGTAGTTCAGCCACTTCAGGAGCACGTTTAAAAGGGGGATATATACATGTGTATATATTTTGGTGAAGGGAGAAATTATAAAAAAGAATTGTTTTTTGTTTTTTGTTTGTTGTCCTGCTGATTATTACCTCTCGGTGGGCTTTGTCGCTGGCACTGAGCTCTCCACCAGGTCGTGCCTCTCAATGGGGGAGTTGTCGAGTGTGTAGTCCAGGGGATATCTCTCGGTGTACGTGGGGGTGGCCTCCCCCTGGGATCGCAATCGCACCTCGTCCGTTGTGTCCTGATAGAAACTTGGAGATGCCTCGACATTCCTCGACGAGGACTGCTCAGTTCTATCAATCTCTTGGGTTGAGTAGTAACTTTGGCTTGCCTCGGTCTCTGGAGGTGCCTCGTAACAGCTCGGGCTCACTGTCTGGGTTGGATAGCTTGGGCTTGGACCCTCTGGCATTAAGTAGCTCTGACTTGCTTCCGAGGTTACCTCCTGGGGGATTTAATGAATACTTAACCAAATAAAACGGTGTCATCCTAACCTCTTTGTCGTTCAAGTAATTGAAGAAGAAAATGACATCTCCCCAAAGAAGTTCAACTAATAAAATTCCCCTCCCCGGATAATTACCTCAGGATTGCGGGCATAATAGCTAGTGGGTTCATTCCTCTGATCTGAGCTCTCGCTGACAAAATTCTGCGCTGAATCCCCTTCGAGCCTGGGCATGGAGATGGGTACCTCATAAGATGTCGAGACATTCTGCTCAACCACGACCTGATCCTCGAAGCTGGATGTGGGCACAGCGTCAACATGTGTCGAGCTACTGTCAGGATTAAGATTATACGAAGAAGTGGGTATCTCAGGAACTCCATTGTCATGTAGACTGCCAGTGTCAACAGAAGTGTCAGCAATAACACTGGAAGTAGCAATATTAATATCCTCACAAGGAGGTATCTCATAGCTAGAAGTGCTAATGGCACTCTCCTGATCCTGATCCCTCTCCTGAGTCTCCGGTGTCTCAGGAACGTAGGATGAGCTCGCAGTCTCATCCTCATTCAGTCCAGAATTATTGGAGAATCCCGATGTGCCAATGCCCTCATTTCCCACGTCATTCGACTGCGAGGGAATGTTACCCTCCTGACTAATCTCCCCATCAGTCTCCAAAGACTCCACCAGATTATCAGCATTGCCTACCTCATAGCTCTGGGTGGGAAAGCTGGGATCATCTGCAGCCTCGTCAGAAGCCCTAACCTCATTGAAGGACTGAGTGGGAGCATTTGTATTCTCACTGGAGGCCTCGTAAGACGACTGAGAGACCGAAGCACCAGATGCCCCCCTGGCATCCTCAAATGACTGAGTGGGAGGCTCCCCAGCCACTGTTGTCTCCATCTCCATGGACTCGTACGGGCTCGACTGAGTGGCCTCAGTCCCCTCTGACTTGGACGTCGACTGTGATATCACCTCGTCATTATTTATCGACAGACTCTCGAACTTCTCGAATGACTGGGAGGGCCTCTCATCGACGGTATCAACGGTATCCTGGCTTGCAGGCTCAGTCTTCTCGTAGTCGACGTCCATGGGCTCGGGCTGGCTCGACTGGGCCACCGGAGGGCTCACCTGGATCTCGGGGACACTGTCAGTCTCCATTGGTTCAGGCTCGTCCTCAATTTTGGATGAATGCTCCTCCTGCTTGACTGGCTCAGCCTCAAAAGCACTCGAAGACTCCACATCTGGCTCTGGAGGCTTTGTCTCTGATGATGCTGGCGCCTCCTCAACACAACTACTGATGTTACTCGCATTGTCATCACCCTCTGGATGCTTTGCTGAAGACGTATGATCGGGCTCGTCAGTCTGGACAATTGGCATGTCTCGTACGATCACTTGAGTTGGTTCTCTGGTGACTTCCGAAGTCTCTGGAGGCGTGCTCTCCTCCTGGGTCTGCACCTCCTCCTCTGAATTACTCTTGATTAATTCTTCAGCAGTTGCTGGTGGAGTCTGCCTGCTGGCGGGGTATTCCACATTATCAACGAAGGAATCGTCGATTAATGGCATTGATGGAGTCGTCTGAACATGTCCAGACTCCAAGATAACATTCTCCGGGATGGTAACTGCATAGGAGATGGTGCAGGCTGGGGTCTCAGCAGTAGTTTCTTGCCTGTCAATCCCCTCCTGCATGTCTGGAATCACCAGGTACTGGCTGGCCGGCTGATTCTGGACTTGAGGGGCCTCAGGTGTCTCTATGAGCTCGCCAATGTCAGGCATTGAATTCCCAGGGAGAATTCCCTCAGGAGCAGCGATGTACGAAATTGTTGGATTGCTGATGGAAATGGGAATCTCCAGGGAGGCCATACTGGAGACTGGAGCTGCATCAGTCACGTCCGACTGAATTCCAATGCTGCTGGGGACCTCCAGTGGAGTCATAATAGGTTGATTCAGGGTTAGAGAGGTCTCCAGAACAGATGGCGAGGAGATGGGCTCCGCGGAGGGGATCAGAGTGCTCTGGAGGATTGTCTGAGTGTCGAGACTCGTCTGAGTTATTCCCGTTGCCATTACACTGGGCACAGTTGTCTCCGGCAGTCCAATCTCCTGCTGGAAATCGGTATTGGCTAGGGCTGCTGCTAGGATATCCTGGTTGGACGTTTGGAATCCCTCGGAGACAGTTTGAGGCACCTCTGGGGGATTGCTCTGGGGTAATGTTGAGACTGAGGTGTTATCGAATTGGAGGACAATATTATCGATGGCGCCGGATGGATCTAGAGAGCTTGGATCGATGTAGAGGGTTCTTGAGCCATCGGCATTTGGTGTTGTTCCCTCCAGTGACATTAGGGCATTGTTGTCGAGTGGCTGGATCTGTCCCTGTTCATCAATAGTCACGAGGACATACGTCTGGCTACCATCAGCACTCTCAGTGGGCAGTGCCATTATCTGTGGGGCAGCAACCTTGGGCTCCTCCTGCTTCACTGGCTCCGTTGGTGGTGTTGATGTTGATGCCGATGCCTCCACTTGCTTCGTGTCCCTCGCCACCTCTGCCCCTGATTTTTTATCCTCTACTAGAGCCTCTGGGCCTACTGCAGTTGTAATCACTGGTGATGCTGACGTGGCCACAGCTGACAGCTGCTGCTGAATGTTTTTCACTGTTGGCTGACCCCGAACAATTCTATTCGTACCTGGGATACCTCCAGCAGCTGTTGACACTGTCGTCTTTTGTACAGGAGTTTTGACAATTGTAGTTGCTCCCCTCGGTGGAGTCTCCTGTGCCACTTTCTGAATGACAATCTTCTGTTTGGCTTGTCGTCCCTTCTGCGGTGTTCCTGTCATCACTGATTTCGATCTCTGCAATGTCTGAGGAGCCACGGATTTTCCTGGTTGTGGAGATAACGGGGACATCACAGTCTGTCTTATTATCTTCTTCGGAGTTATCTTCCCTGGGGTCTGGCCAGTCTGATGAAGAGGCGGAGGATTCTGGATGACAATAGTCCCAGGTGATTTGATGGCCCCACCTCTTTGGACTGTCGATCCCGGCGACATTGGCACCTTTTTCTGGACCATTGGCAGCTGTTGATATATTTTTCCTCCTTTGCCTGGTGTACCTTTGGCAGCCATAGCCTTCACCTGTTGGCCAGTGAATGGGGTCAGTACGGCTCCCTTACCCGGGACCAATCCAGCACTTGTTATTATTGTTTTGCCAGCCAGCGAGCTCTGGGAAATGGGAGTGAGGAGGGTCTTGGCTCCTCCTTGACTCGTTATTGGGTAGAAGGATCCTTTATTGGTGATATACGTCTTCTGTCCAACGACTGCTTTACCGGACAGCTGAGAGGTATTGATCTGGGTGATGACTCCCTTGGCAGTGACAAAATGCTGGGGAAGCGTTCCCAGGACTGCTTTACCCCCTGATATTGTTGTGAAGACCCCCTTCGATAGAACTCCAGTGTTGACTATCTTCTGACCACTGGGGGCAATTTTCGATGTTGTCGGGGAGCTTGGGTCACTCTTGGGAGCTATTATCGTCTTCCCCAGGACCTGTCCCTTATTCGTCATGAGTTTTTGGACTTTTCCACTTGCTAGTGTCTTCTGTACAGCCAGCGGTACCATCTTAGTCTGTCCAGACGCTGGAGACGTCAAAATAACGACCTTATTGCCCTGCTGGACAATCTGGGGCTGGACATTGCCAAGGGTCGGTTTGGCTGATGGTATTGGCATCTTCTGGGGCATCGCTATCGTCCCTTGAACTGTGTGACGCACTGGCTGACCACCAATTCCCGTCTGGACGATTACGTATTTACCTGGAGAGCCCTTGGGTGTTGCCAGCACTGGCATTGTCTTTGTTCCCTGCTGGCCCTGGAATTTCAAGCCCTTCACACCACCTGTCAGTGGAGGGACCAGGGTTTTTATGCTGGTTATTGTTGGTTTGGCTTTGGGTTTGGCTTTTAGAATCGTTGGAGATGCTGTTTTCTTCTTTGCTGGAGCCTTCTCAGGCGTCATTGTCTCAGTGGCTGTCATTGTCGGCTTGAACTGCACCTGATTCGAGGGGATTTGGGTGGTGGCAGTCGCCAGGGTGAGGGCTGTTGTCATTACACTTGATGAGGGAGTCGAGATTATTGAGGACATTATCACTGGCATCTGCTCAATATTTTCGGGAGTCAAATCCTCACTCATTACGAAGGGAATTGAGTTTAGGTCGAATTCAACTTCTGATGGATCAGAGCCACCACTCGAGGAGATGCTGATTGTGTTGAGATTGAGCTTGTCCTGTTGGAGCTCCAGGGCCTCGCCTGCCTTCAGGACCTGCAGTTTTTTGGTTAATGATAGGCCAGGATTTCTGGATGAGGAGTTTGATTTGCTGGTGTCGAGTTTCATTATTTTTGTTCGTGGATTGCCGCTGATTTCATTCCTCGAGGAAGCCTCGATGTCCAATTTGTGCTTCGTACCCTTTGTCGGCTGTTTCTCGAGGAGTTTTGATTTGAGAATTTGCATGGGCTCTCGTAGCGCAACGTTCTCGATTATTCGGGGCTTCTCTCGCTTCTTCACGGGGACTGACACGTCCGACGCCGCTGGAGATGATTTTACTGGGGATTTTTTGGGGGAGCGGGGCTCCTGGGGTGAGGCAACGGAGTTGGAGGCCTCTGGAGCGGGAGAGGAAATGGAGTGCTCCAGGGGAGGGACACTCGTGTCGTCGGGGGCTTCTTCGGGGGGCGCTGGAACCTCTGTTGGAGTCACTTCTGGTGGAATTTCTTCTTCCGCGGTGGAGATTGGCTGGACTTCTGGGGCTTTCGATTGTTCAGGGGCTCCAGGTTCTTCCAGGACTTTTGGTTCTTCGGGGGTTTTTAACTCCTCAGGGATTTCAGGGACTGCTGGTTCTTCAGGAGCTTTCACTTCTTCCGGCGCTCTCGGTTCCTCCAGGACTTTTGACTCCTCAGGGACGTTCAGCTCCTCACGGGCTTCTGGCTCCTCCGGGGCTTCCGCTTCCTCAGGAACTTTTGGCTCCTCAAGCCCTTTCAATTTCTCGGAAATTCCCTCCAACACTTGGTCAGGAGATTCAGTAGTTTCAACCGCTGGGGTAGTCACTTCTACGGATTCTTCCTCTGGCTCTGGAGTCACAGCCTCAACGATTGTCTCCTTCGTTTCAATGACCTCTTCAATTATTATATTCTCAATAGTCTCCTCAACAATATTTTCAACAATTCCATCCGCTGTCTCCGTTTCCATACCAACAACCGTTGTTATCACCTCGGAGACTCTCTCTTCCTCAACAATTTCATTGGACACTTCAGGTTTCATCTCCTCCACAGGCTCAACCTTAGTCTCTTCCTCTGCTTTGGAGACAATGTTTGGAGACTCTTGAGCATCGATCTGAGACATCTCAAACTTTTTAATCTGCGATTTCTTTGGTGGAAGCATCTCAATCTTCCTCTCGTCCTCCTCCTCACGTCTCTCACCCGCTGTCTCACTCGTCTTCACTCTAGTCTCAACGATCTTGAGCTCTCGATCGGTCTCGAGACTTCCAAATCCCGGGGATTTAATTTCAACGTCACTCGTGGCCAGAAGATCGGTGATATTGACAGGACTCATGACATCAGTTCTTCCACTAGTGAATTCTGGGGATTTAACTGGTGATTTTGGAATTGGTGTGGAGACACCAGCCTCCTCAGCGCTGTCCAGAGTCTGATCCGAGAACTCGTACTCCTCCAGGGATTTTCTGATGGCTTTGCTGATGGCCGAGGGCTTCCTCCCACGTCTACCCTTCACCTTCGGCTCCTTCTCCTCGGTCTCGGACTGGCTGTCGTCTGTTCTTGGGGTCCTACGACCTGGGGACGAGCTGTAGATATCAGACTCCAGGTACCTTTTGTTCGGCTTTCGTCTCCTCCCAGTGGACAATCTCTCTCCATCCGACTCCGACGTTTTTCTTTCTGTTTCGTGGCTGTCAGGTGTCCCTGGCAGTTGGGGCTCCTCGAATTTCGTCGACGAGTCCCCATTACCACTTACGTCCGTCTGCAGGGGATACTTGCGAGGTCTTCCCCGACGTTTTACCGGCTTCTCTGCTGGTTTTGGCTGTGGTGAGTCCACTGATGGCGATTCTGTCGACGACTTGTCCCCTATCATTTCACTCAACTGATTCCATCCCATCTCCACCCCATCTCCAGATCCTGCATTTGATAATTGTGAGATTGTCAGGGTCTCCTCTTCACTCTCGATTGTTACTTTTCCCGGATTTGTGTCGACATCCTCGAGGTCCTTAGGATCTTTTGGCAGTGATTCAGATTTTGCTGGGCTCGAGGTGGGTGTCAGCTTCTTTGGAGATCTCATTGGGGACTTTGACGGGGATTTCCTGGGGGATTTCCCCGGAGATTTGGAGGGAAATCGCTTTGGGGATTTGTGATTATCCAGAGTCTTAGGTTCAGGCTCGGGTTGAAGCTCTGGCTGTACCTCTGGCTGAGCCTCTGGCTCGGCTGGACCCTCCACCACTGACTCCTCCATCTTCTCGTCATCAGGCTTCATCTCCTCTGGCTCCTTCTCACGCTCCACCTCCAGGATCTCAACAATCTCAAGCTCCGTAGATCTCTCAGTCTCGGAGGCAATCTTCGCCACAAGTGCACTAGCTTCGTCCACAGTTTTCGTGATGTCCTGCCTGAGCTTCTCGTCGTCCTCCATGTTTTTCACCTCCTCCTCCATCAGTTTCTCCTCGTTTTTTGAGTCCCTCTGATTTGCCTTGCTCTCCGCCTCTTTCTCCTCGGCCAGCGCCTGAGAGAGCACAAATTCCTTGATGATCTCCTTTTTCAATGAAGTATTCTTCTCCCCAAATACTCGAGTGATCTTCCTCACTGGGGGAAACGCCGGCTCTGGCTCCTCATCATCAAAATCAAAGCAGGATAACTTGGATTTCTTCTCCTCATCGTTCTCAGGAGTCGAGTTCTTCCTCTCCCCCAGTGACTTCCTCAGCTTCTTCGAGAGGGCTGACTTCTCCTTCACCACTGGCAGGCTCAGTCCAGCCTCTGGATGAGAATCATTCTCGAGTTTGCCCTTTGAATTCTTCAATCGAATCGACGAATTCTCCGACTCCTTGGCCTCCTCGAATGTCTTCTTCTTCAAGTCCTTCGCCGGAGTCAAGCCAGCCAACTCCTCGCCCCCCGAGTCATTCAATGATTTTGGTTTTGAGCTCTTATGACGCACCGACAGGCTCGACGACTCCCTCATCTCCTCCTCGTCATCCAGTGGCTTGTTCGGCTCGGGCTTGAGGATTCCCTCGTCGAACAGGGGATCCTCCAGTGGTTTAGTCTTCGAGTTCTCCAGGTGTGTTGACAGGCTCTCAGTCTCTTTCAGCAGTTTCTCGGACTCCTTGAGGAGGTCCGAGTCCTCGTCGTCCTCCAGCTTTCGGTCTTTTGTGGAGGGACTGCTCATCGGGGTCGACTTGTTCATGTCCACTTCCATGTCGTCAGATCCGTCGTCCCAGTCTGCCAACAGCTCGTTTATCTCAGGATCTGCTTTCTTCTTCTTCGTTATCTTCTCCGCCTGCTTCTGCTTTCTCTTCACGGGCTCACTGGCACGGTCGTTCTTCAACCTGGGGAGGCTCTTGTTCTTACGCACGTATTTTCGCTTCTGGGGCTCGTCCCCCAGCGATCGTCTCTTCGGGGGCGACAGGAGGTGTCTCAGACCCACGTCCACTGGCGGCTCCCGGTGGCTTTTGTTGTGGCAGATCAAGACGTTCACTCGAGTTGTTCGGAAGCTGCAGAGGGGACAGGAGAAGGTGTTCTTGACTCCCGAGGTCGGTGTCGTTGGATGACTGCTCGGCTGGTGTCGTATCCTCACCTCGTGATCACTCTCGCGGAGCATTAGCGGTCGTGGAAGCTTCGGGGAGGTTGTGTAGCTGCGGCGCGTCATCTCGGCCTCTTTAGGTTTTTGCTTCTTCTTTGGGGACTTTTTGTCGCCGAAGAGGGCCGAGATGTCGGGCTTCTCCTCGGGACTGAATTTCTCGGACTTCAGGATCGACGGATCACCACCGGTTAGCGTCTCGGCTGTCTCCACGTCCCCAGGGAATTTGTCCATTAACTTTGAGCCGTTTTTGTGTTTTGTACGGTATTTGTCTGGGGATTTGTGTTAATTAATTCATTTGTTTATCAGATTATTAGTGAATTAAGGTAACTAGAATTAATTGAGGCAGAACGTCAGGCAATTACCACCAGTTCTCAGATATTTTCAATGAAAATATGGGGAAAATTCAGTTGGATTTCAATTACCTAGGCCTTTCTTGATAAAGTCATCCTTCTGTGTGCAGTTGTATTTGTAAATCTGATGTATGTTCTTCACGAATTCACTGGAAAACAAGAGACAATAATCATTATCAACGGTTGAACAATGAAATTTCGATTCATGAACACAGAAACTAGATTATCTAGGGGAGACAGCTGTTCCTGATGGTCAGGAATTTATCCAGGAATGTCGAATTGATTTTGTTTTTTCTCTCTCGTTAATTTTAAAGTTCTCAAGATCTTACTAGGAATTCTCCTGGAAAAACTTCACAGCAGCGATCGGTGGCTTCTTATTGAAATCCACTTTGAGATCCTCGGGGAGATTGTCGACTCCTGTCACCTGGCCAGGCCACCAGCACGGGCCCAGCTTCACCCAGACCACGTCGCCGTCCAAATAACGAATTTCTGTCTGGTCGCACATCTTCAGTTCTCTCGATTCACCAGGTAACGAGGCACACGTAAATTGTTTTTATTATCGGGGCTATTGTCCTCAGGTCGGTATTTAGCACTCATGGGTTACACCTGAAACTCCTGGAGAAAACAATTGCCAGAAAAGGTCGGGATTAATTCCAATTGTCACGTCCACAATTGCCAAAACCACTTGATTTCACTCAAAAATTCAACATGAGTCCAGTTGTTTTGATGAATACCTGGGGAACCACTGCAGAAGCAGGAATTTTCATGATAACCTTTTTTGTAGAGCGAGAGAAGAGCTTGAAAAAAGCTCCTCATGAAAATATCTCTACCTCCCGTGGATTCGAGGTTATTCCCAAAAAACAATTCCCGAAGAAAAATGGAGGATCATGATTCAGGGGAAGGCGGAATAATTGATCAATTGATATCTCCAATTCCACCGATGCAATTCCAAAAAATGAAATATTATATTGAAGCCCAGAAAACCCTCTCCAAAATCACAAAAATACTTTCACTTTGACTCTGCCGATCTCCCTCAATTGCTCTACCAAAAAAATTCATTTACTGCTCGCCTTCCCCGAGACTAATGAATCCTCCCCTCACAATGACATAATTACCCATACCAATTGTTATTCATCCAACTCGGTTGACCCCAAAAATGGTCCTCTGCAAGTGGCCATCTCCACGAGTCGAACTCAGACCTAAAAAAAATTCCCAAAACCACTGAAAACCTCCATTACCTCAAAAAAAAAAACATTGGAAGCCCTGGTCCCCAAGTCTGGCAATAAAACAAAACCCCCAAAAATAATTCTCAAACAACAAAAATATGCAATTTCCCAAGGAGAAGAGCAAAAAAAAAGTGGAAAACAGAAGTAGACAATTCCCAGACAGTCCCCCAGATAATCCGAAAATCGCGGGAAAATTGCGTAGACCCCCAACTGTCCTCTTAACCAAAAATGAAAAGTCCACTTATTCCCCACTGAATAATCACAAATGCCAGGCAAGTCTGATCCTCCAAGAACATGTGTTTTTCCATTGTAAAAGCCCATAAAATGAAAAATGCCTGGAAATATGGTGGTCGCAGGGGTCCACCCGTGACTCGTGAATGGTATCGATGGAGTACAAGGCGTCCCCCAGGATGAATAATACCCAGTGGATGGTAGAATAGCCCGAACCACTGGTGATCACGAATTATTTCGAAATTTCTCACCTCGTATTTTCGTCCCCTGCCTCGAAAAATCACCTCCACCGGCTGTGTGTATTTATTTCAGCCAGTTGTATTGCCCCCACTACCTTGCCCACCCCAAAAACAATGCAACTCTTTTTTTCGACGATTCAATATCACTGAAGTAATTTTTTTTCCACTCAACCACTGGAACTACTTTTTTAACCCCCTTCGTGGAAACAAATGCAAAATCAAGGGGTGGGTTTTTTTTTTGTACCCACCTCGGTGTTTTTATTTTTCTCGATGGATATAACAACTCAACGCTTTTTTCGTGGCTGTGCGACGTACGTACATATTTCGGTTTACCCGACGTGCAACGGGGCACTTCGTGGGTTTTCAATGAATACACCACTGAATACGAGGCGCCATTTTGCGCGTTGCATCAGTGCTCGGTGGGTGCCCAGGGCAGGCAACTTGACCCAGGTTTGTTCTATTGTTTCAACGGGTTTGAACTCCTCATCACGGCAGGATGAGACCTGGATAATCCAATCCAGGAGCTGGCACTGGCACTTCTGGAGCTGGCCGAGGCTGTCCTCTGCCTGCCACCATCAATACCAGATCATGGAGAGTGTTCCTGTTGGTTTTCCCCAAGACAGCCGCCAATTTCCCACGACTCCAGCAGTCGACAACCACTGCAGGTATTTTTTCCAGCCACCCACTCCCCAATTTGGGGGCAGTTTTCCAGGTTTGGGCTTTGTTTCTCCCAGGATTGTCGAGGAATTCCCTGTGGACACGTGAAAATTCCCACTGGGCTCCCGAAACCAAATGTTCCCGGCGTTTCTCCACTTCCATTGGCCCCCCTGGCTCCACCAGCGTCGTCACATGCTCTCGGCTTCCGGCCTGCGCACCAGGATCTTCCGATCATTCCTCACCCTTTTCCAGTCATTCATCATTCCCCCCAGCAAAAAAATCCCACCATCCTCGGGAGTTTGCGCGAGATAAATACCAAAACATCCAGACTTTCCATGAATAAATAATCGAGTTATGGTGGATGGTATAGCCGGAGCTACTCCATCACGCACCGGAAGTCGTTTGTCGTAATCCGGAGGAGGAAAAAATAATTGAGCCTCGGTCTCCGGGGTATTTGAGCTCAAGCTATCACCGTTTGATGTTCGTGGAGATCAATCAGCTCCCCCCCACCTGCCGAGATTAAATAAATCCAATTGACACAATGGCTACCACAGTGCCTTCACGTTTCGCTGTACTTGCTCTAGATGACGATGATCCCAAGCCCAGGAGGAGTCAAAAGTCATCGAGCCATGTCAAGGCCGACGTCAAGGGCAAAAATGACAAGCCCAAGGGACAGAGCCAGTGCCAGAAGAAGGACGAAAAAAATAAGAAGACCAAAGTGAGTTCATTGTTTGAGGTTCTGTTTTTATTTATCTCGCCGGCTAATGGGTGCTGATAGCAGGCGGCGGGAAAGTTTGAATGTTTAGATTTAGATAAGAGGACAATGAGAATGTTGGAGTTCCAGGAGTTTTAATTTTTTTTCTTCTTCCCTGAGCAGAGCAAGAAGAAGAGGGGCAATCAGGAGACCCAGCAGTGGGAGCAGTGGAAGGAGAAGGATACGATGGTAGGTTGTTGGGTTTTAGGGGACTCGGGGAAGTGGGGAATTAATTTATCCATTGTTTTCAATGTTTCCTCTCGAATAGAAGCACTTTAATCGTATAAATTGTCCAGAGAGTTTCTGAAGTACTCCGTAGTTTTTTTTTTGAGGTTAAACTGACAAATTGACAGCGAATTTTATTTCATTTTCTCCAGGCTATGGAGGAGACCTACAAGCAAGAGCTCCACGAAGCTCTGATCCTCTCGAAGCTGGCCTACGAGACGCAGGTAGAAAATGGGGTCAAGGATGCTGACGTGACCAAGAAATCTGGAGGGAAGAAGTCGAAGAAGTCGACAATGTCTCTCGAGGAGTTCAATAATCTGGGAAGTCCTGAAGCTCCAGTGGTCGCCAATCCTCAGGAGTCCAAGTCCTTCAACCACAAGAGTATGTGGACAATTTTATTATTTAATGGTCAACAGCAATCCTTGTTTTGTCATTGAAAAGCAATGATTAACGTAAATCTCGTTCCTCCAGCTGAATCGGACGCTGAATTCTTCGAGAGGATGGACAAAGAGACTAAGGAGGAGATCATCAAGTGCAAGGAGAGAGACATGCTGAAGAAACGATTGAACACTCTGGATAACGATATAACGTCGGCACAGCTGAAGGTCGAGGTTGAGAAGAGGAATGAGCAGATTCTGGAGCTCAAGGACGAGGTGGAGACCCTCAAAGCTGAATTAACGCAGGTCAAGGAGCGGAATAAGAAGCTCTACCAGATTCTATCGCTCGGGGAGAGTGAGTTTCCTGAATGATATCCATAAGATTGCACAATTTTTTTCTCCCACTTATCGTATTTTTGTTGGATCCAGTGAAAGATAAGGCGACCGTTCTCGCTGAGGTCGCTAAACTCCAGGAAATTCGTGACGAATTGACGTCCGAGGTGCAGTCCCTTCATGCACAGCTGGAGCAGGAACGCTCGAAAACTAGGGCCTCAAGTACTGAAGTGAAATCCACGAAGCAAACCGTGAGTTTTGTTTATTAATTTTTATTCCCGAGGATTTTGAACGCATTTATTTCTCAAGAATTCAACAATTAATTCCATTAAACAATTACTTTGACAATTTTATAATCCAATAATTGAGAGCCATCTTCTCGCGATTCCATTCTTTCCCTAGATAGAAAACATGAAAAATTATCATTTCTGGATTACGCAAACCGCCGTAATCTCTTCTTAGACGATAATTAGGTCTCACGAGTCTACTGCATGTGTGGGAATAATAATTAGTGTTTTTTTTAATAAGTACATTCGACCGCCATATTGTCTTGTAACGGAATTTTTCCGCCATCTTTTGACTCCGGAGATGGCGAAGCGGAATAAAACTCCAAAGAAATACTAAACTCAAAACCAAAAATTCACGGTAAAGGATCTAGTCAAGGGAAGATCTTGATTTCCCGCGCTGCTCAGGAGGTTAGGTCGTGGAGAGAGGCTGGAGGTTGGGGATGGCAACCGTTCGTTGGATCCTTGACTCAAAAATTAATTAACTCGAAACCTCA
>JAPYZM010001876.1:0-23230 GCA_030522845.1 Psyttalia concolor
ATCTGTCTGATGATATTCTGTCGAGCTCATGGTGAAAATTACAATTATCGTTTGATGACACACTGTACTATTGCTGCTATCGCCAGCCTCCTAGACTCTAAACCCAGTGATTATCTGTATGAATACGAGTCGACCACCGGAGTTGAGGACGCGTATAATACCAGACTTCGAGCGCATAAACACTCAAGTGGCACATTCAGCAAAACAAATAGTCAGTCAAAAGCATCAGCATCAAATCTATTCATTAAATCATTACAATTTATCTTCATTCTGCGATCCTCCTGTCTTTATCTTCCAGCCTAGGGCCAATAAAATGTATGGCATAGATATATGTACATCATATAAATTTCCTCTATTGTAGATCTCCCAAAACGGAGAAATAGGAAATCTGGAATTGAAGCGGATATGAAGTGAAACCAACATTCAGAATTTAATTAAAAGATTCTACGAGCTGTTTTTTGTCTTTGCTCTATTAAAAAAATAGGAGAATGAATTTTTAAACGATGAACTGGGAATTTTTTCTATTAAACTGTCTCGTGTAAAATTTGATTTTGTTTTCACTTTGCTCTTCTCTCCTAAAAAAAATTCAGCAAAAAGGTTCGAAAATTTCAGCTCAAAACATTTTATAGACAATTCGCTAGAATATTTTACATAAAAAATCGGATTCTTTCCATTTCCCTATCCAGTATGGAATTGTATAGTAAAACAGGGAAAATTTGAGTTGAGCTAGAAACAAGGGGGGTAGTGAGACATGAAGGGAAGAGACTACAGTTTCGATACCTCCTAGGGACGAAGGACCCACAACGCGGACCTCACAGGGTGAATGGACAGGTTCAGAGGACAATGAGGCATTCAGGCTTTGACCTGCGAACCGGGTGCACTTCTTTGACCACCTTCAATTATTATTTACTTCCGCAAAATTGTTGTCGCGTGATTTTAGCCTGTGTAATAATGAGTTATTAAATGTTATTCACTCAACTCGCATTGATGGGCTCGTAAAAATTAATTACACACTTGTGAATGCGCTAAAATTCCACTAAATTTTGTCGCACGTAATTTTATTGATTAAAAAAAATAAGGCGATGGTGGGGAAGAGAAATGAGACATCGCGTCGGGATTCGAGACATTTCTGTCAATGATCTTATGTCATATTGCCAGAGGTCCATTCGTTTATTAGTCGGTTTGTCTCGACAGAACGCCGACTCCTCTCGTTCATGCATTTCTCATTTGCCGGGGGGTGGGGAGCTCCAAGAATCTGGGAGGTGTGCAATGGACGCAAGTGTGCGTCTTAACTTCACTTATGCGTTGGAACGTCGAAGAAAAGAGAGGTGGAATTTTGCACGCAGTCGGCTCAGGCAGACCGGGGTACTGATGCTGGCCCGGAATATAATAGCACGGGTAATCCGATGGAACTGGGCCAGTCTTGCTTTGACGCGCGTCTCAGCGGCATTACTTCACCTGATTAATCTCTAACGGCGAGAAAAGTTGTTGCATATTCAGTGATATAACCAGGTTCTCGTTGGCTTATTTATTTGGAGTTTTTGTGCGCCGACCTTGGCTTACTTTCTTGGATTTTAACGTGAGTTACCAGGAATTTATTTCGTGGAGATACAAGGTAATAATCTTTTTTATTGCCGGGCAGTTTTTTTTTCAAGATTTAGACTGAATTGTTCTGCATTTGCCGTTTTTTTATGGGGAATAAAAATAGAATTGAGGTGGCGTTCAATATCAAATTATTACGATGATAAATCGATTTGAATGATACCGTTGAAATATCTGGGTTAGAAATTTGATGGGCTATAAACGGGTGGTTCAACATCCTACTTTTTTATTGCACACGATTTTTTTTATAAATTAGCGAGAATTTTCCGGAAATAAAATTTACTAAAGGACATACAATTTGACGTGGAAGAGTAAATGCTTCAAATTCCAGCTGTCATTAAACATACAATCAATTTCAATTTTTTTCTAAAAATATCCGAATCCCACAATTTATTTGAATTACAATTAATTGCTAATTTAGGAAGTTTTTTACCTAAATTTTTCAAATTTTTACGGAATACCAGATTTAAATGTGACAGTTTCAATTATTTTTCCAAGACAAAATTGATTTTCCAATACTGGAATTTTTTTAACTTTATTAATTTAATAATAAAAATAGAACTATTCGTGAAGCTTTCAGATATTTGAAAATTTCAATTTGAAACTCTACAAAGTGTAAATTTAAGAGTCAAATCCCAAAATAAACTTTATGGTTTGGGAGTTATGCTAAACCCGATTCTCTGGTTTCAATTTACCATAGTACGATTTATATGGCCATCATGAAAAAACAGACGACGAGAGTAGTAAAATGAGAATCAAAAAGCGAAGTGAACGCATTCCCAAGTGAATTAGTAATTTTTTTGGCATCAGTAACAATCTACTGACAGAAAAACTAATTATGCTCTTATTTTCATACTGATTGCTCAGATTGATCTCTAAGAGTTCTCTCTCAGACATCTCCAGGGCTAATTCCTCAAATTGAATATCGCGAAGAACATCCCACTTACTGGGTAATACGATCACGTCAGTTACGTACGAAATGCCGGTAAAATTGATTTATCGGAAATCGTGCCACCGCTTGACATTAGGAGCCTTCAAGCCCGTCCAATTCTGGATTGCACCCACAGGTGTTTACTCGCGCGTTTGCCAGCCATTACTCGCGTGTTTATATACATGTGCGAATGAGAGATACTCGCGTTTGTAATGCCACGCGATATCGGAGATGCAGTGGCTGTTGCGATCCGGAGATTATGTCGTGAGTCGTTTTTATCGGAGAGACTATTCCGAAGGCTCTACTGATTTTGACGGCTCTATTAGCATGTTCCGTCTCGCGCTAATAGATTCGCGGGAGTATCGACTGGTTTATTGTAGTTTTGTGTTGTAAAAATAATATTTCACCCATACTGATCATAATGATGACTAATCCGTAAATATACTATTATTATTAATTATCCATATATAGCTGATTAGGCATTGTGCAATTGCGTTATCATGGCCGGTCTTCCTCTCCAACCATGTCGCATTGTACACCAGGAGCTGTACTCCATGTACAGACTCTCCCGGTGACCAAGGGAAACCATGGAAAACCTTGGCCGACATGGCGTCCATCAACCAAGCTTCATCGGGTAAACTTGTCCTCCAATGATTCTTGGTGTCTAGACTCCCGTTCGACGGTTTCCGAGAGATTAAAAATCCCATGCCCCAAGCGGGACTCGAACCCGCTCCACGCGGGCTCCGCCGTCCGGCCGTGCGCCTTAACCAACTCAGCCACCGTCGTCGGCTCCAATTCATAAAATATATCAAAACAATCAGATTTTATGTTTAATAAATGTCCCGACTTCTTAAATATTTAATCGAATTTAATTTATATAAATAGCAATTGAACTCGAATTTAATAATTTCAAAGAATCACAAAAATTGTGTCTATTCATATTTTCACCAGAGAAAAAATGAAAAATATGTTATAAATTTGATAAAATATACAAGAATAAAGAAACTGATGATTAGAAAAGGCAGGCAATGCCGAATAATGACTCATTAAATTATTAATTTTATTGCAGAGTAGAATTAATAAAACGACGAAAATTACTCAAAATATGTCGGATATCCAGGATGATATTACCGTGTGTGATGTCACAGCGGCAATTCAACGATGATTGCGATTTAAGCTCGAGGCCGTCACTATTATCACCGCAGAACTTCACAAGAGCTGCACATCCGCAACTCTCGAAATAGAATTTCTTCGGGCTTTCACTGTTGCACGTTACGTTTGCGGATGTGGGTGGGGTGGGTGTGCTCATAAATGGATGTTCCATGGCGCGATAAAAATTGCCTGACGTAACTTCGTAACGTTTAAGAGTGCTTTCGAGTGCTTGAGTGCCAGTCAGACGATGACATTGATCTGTTTCGGATGATTCGCGGAAGAGAATTTAATCGGTCGCCGCAGACGGGTAGAATTGATCACATCAATTGTTGATGTTCGCGATAAAATCGACAATTTTTATCTGCGAGAGTCGAGTTCTGTGGCAATTTATTTATTTCATTTTGTTCATTTTCGACTTGCGACACGCTCGGTCGTGACTAATCCATCTTAGAATAGGAAACATTTAGAAGGTAGATTTTTTTTTTATCCATTGATACCTAATTTTGATTAAGAACACTTCAGACATTAACTGATTTCCACTGACAAAACCCAATGAAATATCATGAGTCATTTTCTAATAGTGGATGTTTTATTCATCTCATGATAATTCATCAATACTTTAATCATTTAAATCCAATTAAAATTGTAGGAACATGCCAATATGCGTCGCAAGCCGATAAGCATTACTTCCCGTATCAGGTGATAATTACTAGATGCACTTGCACGTAACACACGCGCCCACAGCCACTTGGATAAAATAAACCGACAGAGATAAATATTAGCTATCTTACGTTCGCGATCTAGAGCATTAACAGTTCAATTGATCCCAGCTGAATTATCTCTCAATTGTATTTCCATGCAGTGTGTGAATAAAATGAAACGGTTCATTCAAGGAATAATTCATAACAATTTATGGAACGACCAGAGCAATAAATTCGATTTTCCTCGACTGCTGAGATTAGTCTGGAAACACCCACTCGTGTTTGAGGTGATCATTAGAAGTGGCGGGACTCGCCCTGGGCTAATTGATAATTAGGTAATAATCATTGAGATATGTTCGCCGGCTGCGATAGCACGCGGTGATTGAGTTTTATTCACCTGACTATTTGCTACAGCGGAATTTAAGTCATGATTGGATACTCGTAAAGCGTAATATGTTCACACCTCGCTTGAAACTCGTTTGAATTTCAGATTCTGGAGATTCTTGATTAGATAGGGGAGCGAATTTATGGGCTTGGGGTGTATTAACGTGTAATTGAACACCATTCGATGACGTCGCTGGTAATAATGCGACGCTGCGAATTTGAAACATGAAGAATTCCCACTGGAGAATGCGCTCTAATTTATTTGAATGAATTACATACGGAGAGAAAAATTCAATAAAAAAATTACGTGTCAGTTCCGTAATTTTTTACAGAACAAGTCCAGAAAAATGTATGAAAAGTTCTATAAACCAGTGCGTCACTGTTCCGTAATTGTTCAGGATTATCATTTCAACCGGGAGATTACGGAACTGACACGTAATTTTTATTTAATTTTTCGCTCTGTGCAGTAAAAGTAGAGATCGCAATTGCCGACAAAAAATTTTCATAATTTTTTTACTTTGATTTTCTAAAATGTCAATAACTTTCGGCTTAATTCATTAGAGGGGCTATCCGATAAACTAAGCCTGATAATGATTGGAATTTGACCCTTATATAATTGTCAACTCTTCTTCTACAGAGTTTTCTTTACAAAAAAAGATACAATACTACAACCGAAAAACATTTCCGTGATATTGAGGCCGGTCACTTGGTGGAATTCGCTCGAGTTTTTCCACCGCAGCTCGACTCGACAAATGCACCACTCATACCCACCTCTTTATTTTCCGTTTTTTCACCTCACCCAGCGTTAAAACTTCACTTGTCACTAACGGAAATTCTTTCTCGCGTTTATTAAAATCGCTGACAATGGTTCATTGTTCTGTCAGTCAACAAAAAAGAAAATACGTCAACGAAACGCAGAGTTTATTTTCTTTACAGTCTTCTCCCCCGGCCAGAAAAAAAAAATTACGTGCGGGTAATGTAGGTGTTGGTGATGTTATTTGTCGTTCTGAAATTTTAGTCATCGTATTAGCATAAATATGACCCCTGAGGGCTGTACAATATTCTGTCCTTTATGTTGTGGCTTTCACTTGGTATTCAGAAGAAAGAGTGAAAATAAAAATTATTTTTCCATTTCAATCGCACAAGTTTCCACAAGTTGCGATTAAAAATGTCATTTACTACTCAGGAAAAACTTTTTTTGATGGCTATGGTGGATATTGCCTCAACTATTCTATACAAATGTCCAGTGGTACTGTAACTAAGTATGAAGACGTATGAAGACTCTTACATTTTATCAAAAAGGTACACTCAAGTGCTCTTATCCTCTACCAACAAAACTGAAATTATCCAAATTCGTCTATCTACGATTTCTCCAATAGACATCATAAACCCTAATCCTTCTATTTACTTTCCTCACTAATTTCATGCAGCTGTCTAAACATTGTGCAGAACGTCCTTTAGAAGATAAGCATTTCGGCACCCAATATATACGCCTGGAACATTAAGAACATCATCACTCCTCTCCTGCCAACTCTAGGAGATACTTCTGTAGACTATAGTATTCACTAACGTAGATCACTTTTAGAAAATTGTAAAACTTTTCTTAAAATAGAAAACGTTTTTAGAATAATATATTTCTAACTTGGGGAGGTAAAATAAAGGACCCTTGCCTACGGACAGAATTATCAGCCGAGCCGAAGGCGAAGCTGATAAGTACGCGGGTAAGGGTTTTTTATTTTACTTTCCGTGGTTAGAACCCGATTTTCCGATCCGGCGCAGGAGTAAAGTTAGATTTCCCTCCCGCGAAGCGGGAGGGAAATGTCACTTTGCTCCCGCCGGGACAGAAAGTCAATTCTTTCAATCGCGGAATACAACACCTGAGAGGGTAAAACTACCTCCTTTGCATAAAAAATTGGATCTTCCCGGCCTGTTATCATAGGGACTTTTACTCGCGTGGCGTTGGCGCTCAAGCGGAAGGAGAGTACTGACTAATTACACGAATTTTTGAGCTTGGGAAGTATGTAATACCAATTTCCGGGCGAGAATTCATAAGACGCAGTACAGAAGACTCTCTTTCGGAGTCGCAATGAAAGATACCATTTGAAGAAAAGTTACTTCCTAGTGATACGTAGAAAAATGATTGAAAACTATAACGAATTCTCCGAGAAGTCGACGAAATTTTAAATAGTATTTTTTTTCCTGGCCTCACGTATACCCTTTCGGGTCTTTACGTATTTACCCTTCCCACCCCCCGATCCCGCTGTACCGCATTCGCCAAGGACCGAGGAAAAACCTCACCCTGAGGGGAAAACCTTGGCCAGGTACAGTCGTCCCTTTTACGAGACTACCGCTCGGCAGTGAATCGTGAGATCAGAGTGCTACAAATTTTCACAATTTGGACCACCGGTGACGGGAAGCGAACCCGAGTCATCGGCATGCCAGTCTAGCCGTCTAACCGCACGGCCACTACTGTCGGTAATTTTGAAATAGTATTTTTGTTTTCAATTTAATGACCCCTTTCATTTGTTAAAAGAAAATGTAGGAAAATTATTATTATAAATTAAGACTTCTGCAATAAAAAATTACAATCTGCTTTTCTTTCACTTGATGGGGATAAATTAAGATTTTTTTGACTCCCCATACGCAATAATCGAGGATTCTTCCAGCAAAATATCCAATTAAATACAATTTATTTCTTAATGCCAACTCGTGTTTCTACACCACTTTTCATAATAAAACGAAAGAGCAAATGTGAATAGATAGATTGCCAGTCGTTATTTTACTTTTCCATCAGCCGACGAGGAATATATTCACGAGAGTGAAATACCTCAGGTATTCCTAAAATTTGATGGAGTGCGAGAATATTCCGAGACTCATGATATGACCGAGGCATGCACTCACTTCAGATATATATTCGAACTGGAGGCTTTTTATGCAAAGCAATTTCACCTGCGTCATTCATGCTCAACACCCCATGAAATCTCCTTGCAAGATCATCCCGAGTAGCATCCTCTTTTGAATGTTACCCATCCTATATATATTTTTTTTTCATTTTTCGATTTGTCTTTTCCATTCGGGGGATCTTTCCCTTTGTGCAGTCATGCGGTATGCGCTACCTCCGGACTAAATGCTACAGACGAATCAACATAAATTTAACGCACTCGTGTTGAAGGCGTAGAGACGGATGGACGAAGGAGAGGTGAAGGGTAATTGATAAAAATATTATGTGGAGTATATTTCGGAATTTAATTTTTTTTTCAGAATTACGGAATACATTGGAGAGCATGGTAATCATATAAATTGATAATGGATCAATTGGATGATTCTGATTTTTTATGAATGAGTAATTTTTGCATTGTCTGGCCTTTTTCTTTATTAGTTTACGGAAGCTGAGAATTTCAGTTGGATTATTCCATGAAAATTTCCAGAAATCAAAAAACTCCCGTAATATTGTACAAAAGATACTTGACAATGTATAATTCCCATCAGCTGAAAAATTCTCTTCCGCTGTCCAGAAATTTAGAATTTCATGGAATTTCAAATCGGAAACAAGTTTGTTTTCCTTTTTAATCAAGCTTAGGATTGTCTTCGAAATTACGAGTCACGAGTTCATGAATTCTCAATTGTCGTCAACCAAATTATTTTTTCTTCATGTCATCATTACTCGTCGTAAACGAATTGAGTACAAACTAAATTATAAGCTTTCATTCATATCTGGGCTTGTGGAATAATTATTGAAATGATCTCAGACGCCTAACATTGCATTTGGCAACAACCCAAAAATCGTGAATCCTCAAAGTAAATATAGAAAACTGATTCAACAATAAATTACATAAATACCCAAACTCAATAGTAATTATAAAATGTTTCTTAAAATTCTCATCAGTCGATAAAATTATCAAAAAATCATTCAATTCGTTTACGCACTCAATATAATCAAAATATAGACCCCCTCGTTATTGATCTTCCCGTCTGGACAATTGAGAAATCCAGAATGACCTCATCTGGGCAAAATAAAAAAATCCAAAACATAATACCCGGTAGAAAATTGCTCACTAAGGTAGAGGAACTCGTCGATGCGTCACGAGAAGATATAGGGAGTGGAGTTGGTACGATGCTAATGTTTGTGTACACGTTTTCAAGCATACATGCCAAACGTATGTCATCGCCAATGGGCGAATTGGAAATATAAATGAGCGCACCGAGCGCTCATGTTAGCGTGATATCACTGGCCGAGTTTGTGCATGTTCCCAACGGGTTTTTCATTGGCGATGTATTTCACGTTGTTAAGTGTATGTGTACACAAGCAATACATCTGCATTCCACCGACTGGGTATCGATTAGCGGAGATGCGTTACGGTAACGATTGGATCGGATTTCTTGCATTGTCTCGGGAGGGGACAATTATCGGACCGAGTTATTGTTATGTTTCTGTATTTACGATGTTCTTTAAAAAAAGAAAATTCGGGGATTGTTGACTACTAATTTTTAGGCCAGTAGTACCAAATGTAATTGAAAGGGGGGAGGAGCAGTAATAATAAATTGTCGCATTTTGAATGGCAATGTTAAAAATTTAAGAAAATATTCAGTAGTTTTATGGGTTTCTATAAAATATAACTAAAATATGAACTACTCTCTGGTGTTCGCATCAAATTCGCAAGTTTTAAGGATAATTTAATACTCCGTCCGGACGGAACCTCGGGGAAGGCCCTAGAATTATTGGAAGTAATATTCTTAGCGTTAATTCTCAATTATTAAATTACCGATAATGGCGGGGATTGATTTTATAAATGATTTCCTTTTTTGATTTCCTAGTGGATGACAAGAACTCAAACTCAAACTTTTCGAATATAATTTTAATGAAAAAAAATGTGAACAAAAATGAAAATAATATGATATTGATGTATAACATTATGAGAAAAAACTCCATTAAAGAATCATTTGTCAATGATGATCCCAAATGACTGTAATCAGAAATTGTTTTTGCAATATTCTACGAACTTCAATAAATGAGTAATATTCGACAATATCGCGATTCTTTTATTCGTGAATAATATAAAATGAATAAGCAAAATTGTTATTAGTGAAGTAATTAGTGACACGTTGCTTGCTTTTATCGTTCTCCAATGATAAAAATGAAGAAAATAAGGAAATAAAATTTACTAAAGTTGCGGTGGAAAATTCCTGAATGAGAGACAGGTCAAGAAACTGGGACAATTTATTATCGGCTAATAACTGGCTAATGAAAAATTCCATTTTTTCAGTATCCACTAAGAAATCAATACTAATTTAATTTCTACCATTAGAGATGATTGACTAATGAATTACAATAAATATCATTTACATTTTTTTCAAATTTCTATATGGGGCACACGAACGTTCAAAAAAGGGGCGCCAAAATATCTTAGTCCAGATAAAAATATTCAAACAAAAAAACCTCGCACCATTTTCCCCCCAAAAAATAAACGATGTATCCTCAACTCCGCGAACTCCTCTAATCGTGCAAAAAAAAAACCCCCGGTAAATTCATCCTGTCACGTCCCTTCCCCTCAACCGGCAATTTCTGACATTTAACTCCACAAAATGCTCCCCAGGAAGGCCGTCATACAGCCAATGTAACCTCCAGCAATACTCCATCGCATTGCTCGCCGATAAACCGTGTTACGTTCGTCACGCTCAGGCCAGACCCACCAGGGACTCCATTGCTCCTGTAATTTTGCACTCCCAGGTGTGCAACAAGCGAGACACTGGTCGACTATTAAAAAAAAAATACGGGAGTTAAAGAGAAAAGTGAGTTACAGAAAAAAAAACACCGGATGAATAAAAAAAAATCCCAACGAGAGAGAGAAAATAAAAATTAAAAAAAAAAGATGAAAATAACAGCATCCGACGGTAGTCCAATAATACCAGACTGCGAACGAACGTATAATAAAGATAAGCTCTGACATACTGTGGCCCAATGGTAGACCCTTATTTGGCTTATAACTCCCCAGGACTCCCTAAATGTTCATCTCGGGTATAAGTTTCACGGTGAGATGACCGCCAACTTGACTCCAGCAATTTACCCACCGTGAAATACTAAAATTCTTTATCTTAGGGTGCAGAAGAGGTATCGAGAGTGACAAAAGAGAGAAAGAGGGGGGGGGGGGGAATAGTAGGGCAGGATTTCCCTTGCGTGTAGTCCTGAAATCGATACTGAGAATAATTCTCGGACGATAACACTCAGTCTCTCTTGCCTACTCTCCCCCCCCCCCCTTTCTTCTGCACTTCCGTTTGGACACGAAGAAATTGCAGGGGAAGCCTGGGTTGAGTTAAGCGGAGGAAATTCACTTGGGGAACGATAAAAGCCGGAGCGAGGGGACATTTTATTTCGGAGTTGGAAGATTTTTTGTTATTTCCGGTCTTTTGAGAAATTGCGTAGGATGGGGATTTTGATTTGGAGAGTTTTGATGGGGGTTTTTGTATTTTCTTTCTTTTTAAGGAGCTTGGTAATTCCTGAATTAAGTTGTCAAAGCAACTGATGGGCGAAACGAGCGGGGACATAGCCCCCAGGGTTGGGTAGTTCAGAAGAAGATGGTTTGAAATATTTGTATTTATAATTTAATTTCAGGGTTAATTTTTAATAAGGATTTTTTATGCAGAATTTTTGCCAACTGCATAACATATCTTGTGACAGATGTTTAGGAAGGAATGCAAACGGAATCCTCACTTCGTCTCCTATTCCACCACAATGTTTCAATGTTTGAAAATCAAATTCCCTAGAATAGCGAATAAATTTCCCAAGAGTCGATTTATTCCCCAATGGTAGAAATAAAAAAGTATAAAACTGTTTACCATTTCAATTCGGCGTGAGTCCATACCTCTCAAAATCGCAAAAACAAAATAGCCAGCACATCGAGTGCATATTCGAGGGTATAGATTTTTTCATGACGTGGAAAAACTTTTCAGCGTAGTTATTTCTCCGCTGGGTGAGAATGAAAAGCACCAGAAGTGGAGTGGGGGAAACGTTAGCGGCCAAGTGAAAAATCGTGACTGAATGAGTGAAGCATTCTCAAATCTCCCAGTCTGTGGACTCTCACAATTCATCATTCAACGCAGTGCCCGAGTTTTTTTTCTATAGTTTGCATGTAAAATCTGATTAGTTTGGCTTTGTAAAAAACGAACGCAGGGGGGAAAAAATTCAATCTCGTGCATAAAAGACTTTTTTTTTTTTCATAAAACTATTTTTAATTTTTATATTTTTCACTGTTCTTTCTCTACACAATAAAAGTTGATAAATTCGCCATTTTAATACGGAAAATGTCAGAAAGTTGTCAGCGATGGATGGAAACCATTCTATGCTTTCACTGACATGAATATTATTACGATTGTCAGAGTATTTGTCGAAAATTTAGTGTATACTATTGAAAATGTTTGGCTGAAAGCTTATGGCCCACTTCTAAAATTCATCACTTTCTAAATGTATGAACAATTTTTTATTGTTAACTACGAAAGTTGATTAAAAAATGGAGATAAGCATTTTTTTTATTTCTCTCTATATAAATTTAAAAAATCGTGTGAAAATTCAGGGAACACTTTCGAAATTCAGAGGACAGTCGGCTCAAGGTCGGCGCTAATGTCGACCTAAGGTCAGCCCAAGGTCGGCGCCAACGTCGGTCCAATGACGGCCCAAGGTTGGCGTCAATGTCAGGATATATTTTTCTGCATGAAATGAAGGTAAACTTCAATAAAATTCCTTAATTGCAAACGCCTTTCCTCAATCATATCTTAAAGGAGAATTAATCTAAGAAAACGGTCGAAATTCTCTGAAGAAAAAATACGAGATGAGTTATTGATTGAAAATTTATAAATACTATTTCATTTTTTAGGGATCAGGTATCTTACACTTGTCGAAATAGTTAAGACCTGGTTTTTATTAATGATCATAATTAATAATTAATATTGCGAGGTATTTTCGGAAATTTTACGTCACCGGGTTATAGACCCCGGCTCCCCCGGGGGTGGAGGCGAACGCAACGAGTAGGGGGCTAAACCTCTTTGTCAATAAATAATAACAAAAGAATGATTGTCACGTTACAAGTTCGTTTCAACTTCCTCGATTGGTTCTATCATTTGATAATAACTTCATGTTTTTTCTTTCCCGCAAAAGTAAAAAAAAACGACCCAAATTTTTCCTTCTATTTTCATATTTCATCTTTAAGCAAAAATTATCTGCCAAACCCTATTAGTTAGCACTTCGAAACTAATTAAATTGGAAATTATACAGATTTTCCATCGAACACCAATAGCCTAAATTAAATAATAAATTTCCTGTCCTCACGTATACTCTCTCGGGCTTTTACGTATTTACCCTTCCCGCCCCGACCCCGCTCGACCGCATTCGCTAAGGACCAAGGAAAAACCTCACCCTGAGGGCAAACCCTTGGCCAGGTACAGTGGTCCCTTTTACGAGACTGCCGTGCGGCAGTGAATCGTGAGATTAGAGTGCTTCAAATTTCTACAAATTTTGACCGCCGGTGACGGTAAGCGAGCCTGAATCGCATTGGCATACTAGTCCAGCACTCTAACCGCACGGCCACTACCGTCAGTAATAACCTAAATTATATATTACTTAATTATCAGATTTTTTAATGACTAGAATTGTAAAGTTATCAATAGAAGGATTTCCTACGGTCGCATTGTCGATATTCGGTCAATAAACAATTCCGGAGCGCTTATTCAACAGACAATTTTGGAGTTACGAGTTCCGGGGGAGAAAATGTCACGACCTCGGCTTTCCCATTTTTAGCAGATGTGTTCCCAATATTCATTGATCTATCATTCTCCTCTCCATAAAACACATCATCGTGAGTAACCCAATCAGGACGAAAGGGTCCGTAATCTTCGATTAAAAAAAAAAACCCGAATAATCATGAGAATAATTTTCACTCGTCACGTACTTATTTTTACCGCGGATAATTCAAGGCTCCGATACTAGCAGGTGATAAAACTGTATGAATATATATAATAAATGATGATTATCGGTTACAGACGCCATAATCACACTCCAGATCCTCATCTCGTATTATTATTTACGTACAGACTGCAACACAGGTGTATATAAGGGAACGAAAAAGCATTTTGAGTCTCGCGATTTATAGACGGATGCTGGAGCCAATCGTCTTTAACGATCGGTTCAATCTTCCTCCTCTTCTGAGGCATCCTCCCCCTCGCACTCCGCGACCCCTATGCGTGCGAACGGATTCCCCAGATCTATCACTCGGGATTTATAGCTGAACTATCGTTATTTATACTGCTAACCGGTGGAGTAACGGTGGACCTTTATAATGCTTTTTTTATTATGCTTACGGAAATTGGCGCAATCATTCTTCGGTCTTTAGATAGGAGATTTTTTAGTCTAGTTTTATTATCACTATTTTATTAGTTGTGTTTTCAGTTGGCTTTGTTGTTAAAGGTATGGTGTGTGATACGTGTGACGACTGGTCAATTATTGATTTATCAATTAACTAATTATACTAACCTGAGCATAGTTTCAAGGAATTGTTTCAATGATTGTAATTGATCATATTAGCTTTTAGGTCACATTGACCTCGGATATAAAATTGGATATAAATTGTGTTTGAATATTTAATGCCTTAAACGATGTAATTGGACATTGTATTTGACAGAAAATACAGTTCCACTATTAAAGAATGATATCCCAATATTACTGACTGTCATTGACACACTTTGGTTCTATTTTGTAACAAATTTGGGTTTTCAACGAAGGTTTGAAAATATCAAATTGCAAATTTCAAACGTCGTAAGAAAACATTTTAATAACTGAATTAAGATTTGGGAGCTTTTATTTTATTGGGTTATGAGAAAAAATAGTATATTTCGTAACAAGCTAAAAAAATGGTTTTCGCCGAGTGGGAGGTTTATATCACGAGCCGAAAGCGAGTGATATAATCCCACCAGACAAAAAGTATTTTTTTCACGAGGTACGGAATAGTATATTTCGTAACAGGTAAAAAAAAATGTTTTTTGACGAGGGGGGAGATTTACGAGTCAACAAACACTTTTTTCGTGAATTACGAACCACTTTTTTCATCTCAATGGGTCGAAAAAGTACTTTTCCGACACAGCCTGATGGAATTGGTATTCTGTCGTGACGGCCAGAATGAAAAGAATTTTGTTTTTGTGAAATTTACATCATTGCACATAGAACTTTCCACTCCGACAATTCACAACAGGCTGGAAATTTTTTGAAAAACTAAACTATACAAGTCGAATATTTTATAAACCGAATGTATCACGATTGAAAAATCAAAAACAGTGGTTATGCATGAATGAGACAAGGTATTCGATTCCCTGGATTCCGTTGTAAGTGGAGCATGAAGTTTTCAATTCGTTGATACTCTTATGGGTCTATGTTTAGGACGATGCGAGAATGTAACAGCTGGCGTCAATAAACTCGGATGGATTAACACGGATGTCTAACGTGAGAGCGATGAATTTGTTGGGTCTTTAAATTGTGGAGTTGATATAAAATTCGGGGGAAAAATCGATACGTGTTAGTGAGTGGAGCGGGAAGTCAACTGATAATGGTGTATCAATTCGAAGAGAAAATCCTATTGATCTACCTTGTCCAATTAATTCACTCTTTTTTTCGTTGATTTCCGCCAACTTTCCGGTTAGAAATAATTGTTTATTACGAATTCATGCCTGCAATTGTCCATATCATTATAGATTTTTGGCGAATGTGAAATAACACCGAGAGAAAACAAACGCTTCATCCAAACATTTCAGATCTTTTCAAAATAGCCAGAAAATATACGAGTGTGTTAATAGTATATTTCGTAACAAGTGAAAAAAATAGTTTTTGGCGAGTGGGAGGTTTATGTCACGAGCCGAAGGCGAGGGATATAATCCCACGAGTCAAAAACCAGTTTTTTCACGAGTTACGAACATAATTTTTCATCTCAAAGTGTCGAAAAAGTACTTTTCATCACGCTGTGTCAGAAAAGTTACTTTTCCGACACATTGAGATGAAAAATATTATTCGTAACACGTGAAAAAAGTGGTTTTTGAGTTCTGGGATTATATCACTCGGATTATATCACTCGGCTCGTGATATAAACCTCCCACTCTCCAAAAGCCATTTTTTTTCACTTGTTACGAAATATACTATTTCCGACACAGCGTGATGAAAGAGTATATTTCGTAACAAGTGAAAAAAAAAATGGTTTTTGGCGAGTGGGAGGTTTATATCACGAGCCAAAGGCGAGTGATATAATCCCACGAGTCAAAAACCACTTTTTTCACGTGTTACGATATTTTTCATCTCAATGTGTCGGAAAAGCACTTTTCAGACACAGCGTGATGAAAATAAAATTATTTGTCAAAAGTATTTTTTTAAATGTAATGTACTACGAAACTGTAAAGATTTCATCTATAATTTTCCTCTAACATCGGTTTTCCGTAAATTCATATAAATATTCATTCATGATGAATAATCAATACATTTGCTCTCGCTAAACGAACGTGGATAATTGATAGTTACTCGTACTGCTGTTTCCCGATTTACATATTCAATCACATTTATGCGCTTTATATCTTCGTTGTATCTATTTACACGAGCTGTAGCGTGATGATACAATTGAGACCACACGTGCATATTTAATTAATTATTATTAGTGTCATAAAATGTCAAGGTGCTCTTGCCTCTCGTGACGCTAAAAGCTTTCCATTAAAAAAAAACCCTCTACACTTCCTCCTAAAACCCCTCGTAATTTCTGGATGTTTTCTGGTTTCAGATGCGGCGATTAACTTGTTGGAGTCCTCTGATAATTTTCCTCTTATCAGCATATAGAATCAATGATGCTGACGCTTGCTCCTGTACAATGTCCCATCCGCAGACCCAATTTTGTCAATCGGACTGGGGTAATTATAAAAATAATTACTTTGAATTGTTCTTAAGTGTCTGTCAGATAGAGTTTTTTATTTACCGTTGGGAGTTTTCTTTCCATAATTCGGATCCGGAGGGAAATCAATATGTTTGTTTAATTTTTTAACAAAAAATATCTCATTTGTCACTATCGACATCAAGTCAATAATTTTTAAAACATAAATACATGTTTCTTCCATTTGAATTAATCTTAAATAGTCGGAAGTTGGAGAATTTTTTCAAGGGGAAAGAGGATGAATTTATAGAGCAGACTATTTTTTTCTAATGTCTCCAATTTCTCGAGAAAAAAACGTATCTAATGTTTCCCATTCGTTTTTCCTGTTTCATTATTTCTCCTTCTCGATAAAAAAAAATACCTCCAACGATCCGACTACACTAAAGAGGCAAGAGCATCTCGGTCTCATCCCTCTCGAGGACCAGTGAAAAATTAAAAGACACCAGAGTCCTTTGCCACTGTACGGCGTCCTTGAATTATGACTCCAGAGGTTCTCAAGTATTTGCTAACTCTCCGGATGCCATGAATAAGCTCCCTTGGCGCGACCATGACTCCCCACGGTGATAAAATTAACTAATATGGTAATTTTGAGTCTGTTGTTGTATTCACGATACCACTCGCTGTGATGTACGGTAAATTCGATAATTGAATTAACGGAAGAGTGGGATATTCTGGGAGCATCGGATGATTATCGGAACGAATCGCTGACCGGAAATTGGTGGTCAGTTTCATTCGTTCGATAGTTCTTTTGATTATTTCGAAGTAGAAGTAATTTGACGTTTTTTTACGGAAAATTTGACTATTTAAAAAATTGCCGATACATTTTTTCTCAACATTCCTTCAGTACGAAAAAACAAAACGAAATAAATTCATAACAAGAATTATTCTTTGATTAAATGGCTCGTAAATTATTTTTAACTAGACATTCAAATTTTCGACAGTTTCGATGTTTCTCCGACTCTTTGAATATTATTTAATAGTTCAAAAAATTACAGTAAATTGCAACTCCACGATTTAATTAACGACATTCCACATTCTCTTCTCATAAATAGATAGCGAGAAATTTTTCAAGTCTTTAAAAACGTGAGGATTTTTCTGTGGAATGTATTTCGATTAAAATTGTCAATAGCAGGGATACAGTAATTATTTATTTTTAATTGGTTTATATCTTCTAAATTATTTTCACTACTTTATTTCAGACAGTTTGAATATGTCTTAGCGATTTAAACTAGTCAACAGAATTGAAAACTCCGGTCTAGAAACTCAGCATCGAATGTGGATTAAACCGAAGTTCCCAAGTTTAATCACTAAAGTTGAAAAGAATTGCAGAACAACAAAAAAGGCGAGAAGACTTTGTTAACCGTAAATTCATAGAGAATAAACATCTTGAAGAGTCGGAATAATTTCGCGATATATCTCTGAATAAATGTACTACACCGAATTCCACATATTTAACAAGAAATCCAACACGATTCCACTAATTATCGTACGGGACTCGCTGACCGGAAATTGCTTTCCAACTATATCGGTGAATTTATTACCCCTCAACAAGTCCAAACATTTATGTAACAACCCAAAACAAATACATTTCCGGTTGGCGAAACTCGAGCGTTGAAGAAACTAAAGAAACAAAATCATTGGAAAAACTAGATGGAGGATTTTTTTACTCCCATAGTACTCTCAAGAGCTTTTCTTGGAACCGGAGATTACTATCTCCGGAAGGATATTTCTTTTCTCCGTAAACTCCTCAATTTCCTCGGAGCTGAAAGAAATACGTTGGGGGACTTTGTAATGTGTAATTTTCAAGAGATGAACGATATCACGGAAATCAATTATTAAATTCTGTTTCTCCGGTCTATTGCAGTTGCTGTTGTGAGAATCAAGAAATTCGTGGAGATCAACGATCATGAGGCAGTTTATAAGATCAAGCTTCATAGGATTTTCAAAGTAAATATACTCTCAATTCAATTTAACAATTATCGTGTGATGGGTTTGGCTACTGGATAAATTCCCAGAGAAAATACAGGGAAATGTATTGCCCTGAGGGAAGTATCAAACACTGAAAAGTGCCCTAATACTGATGATTAAATATTAAATCAAATGGAATAGGAAATAAGCAAAGACCTTAAAAGACTGCACATTTTTACGCCTGCCTTAGATCGAGTGGTTTAGCCCATTAAAGCACTTCCGCAGGAGCTGATACTTATGAAAAATTTCGCAATACGCGAAAGACGCAAAAATTGCTCCATGTGTTGTTGGGCAATTTAAAAATATTAATTGAAATCCTAACATTTCAAGAAATTTGACCACACCATTTTTTGACTTATGCCACCTCAAATGTTGAAAAATACGAAATTTTAATTTTTGACCACCTGTGTTTCAAGAACGATCTGGTCAACAATCTTGCAATTTTGGTAATAATTTTTTGACGTATCCAACAACAGATTTTCCACATTTGGTGTCTCTAGCATATCGCGAAATTTCTCGCAAGCTATTTATTATTATTTTATTATTTATTTATAAGCTATTGCGGAAGTAGCTTAAGACAGAAAAATGCGATTTTTTATGACTCATAATTTTTTTGTTATTCCTTCATTTAACGGGAATGGGAAGTGACAATTAATGAATAATTATATAATTTCGTGTGGAAATTGTATGGAGTTCTCCGAAAAATTCAGGAACAAAATTTGTTATGCGCAGTCTCGAGCACATACCACAGAAAAACGCTTCTTAATAATGAGGGTGGATGTTCACACACATTTATTCATAAGTTTCGCAAATGGGCTTTTAGAATCTTGAAATTTTATTTATCTCCTTATGAGAATTACTTTATGTTATTGATATTTTTTAATGACATTCATTCCGTTAAAACGACAGTCAACAGAAGGAAACGATGCGACTTAAGACGATTTTACACTTTTTAGTCTCACTCAAAAATTTGAGACAGGCTTGTTCTCTAAATAATATTCGACAATTCCTTCCATCTTTTTACTTCCGAGTGAAAGCTTTGTAATGATCAATTTTTTCGATTCCCTAATTTTGCCTAGAAATCACGCGGAAAAAAGAGGGAGTGATTAATGACTTCCTAAACCATTGAAAACGTAACGTTTCCCTGTGGATTACTTTTTATTGACTGCCAATATTTTTGTCACTGCGAACCCATTTTTCTACATTCTTTCTACGTTTTTATAAACATTCACGAAAGTTTAGAAAATGTCGCCTAAAGAGGCATATGGCCATGAAACTGTGGGAGTCAATGGGCGTTAATGCAGTTCAAAAAGGATATTTACCGTGTCGATATGATCTCTAATTTGTCGGAAATCTCTGAAGAATGGAAAAAATAAAAATAGAAGTAGAAATCTCTCAGAAAGCGAATTGAAATACCCTCGTTTAATTAGGGGATGTCGATCTGTGGATTCTAACAGTAATTTTTACTATTGAATTCTTACACCGTGTCGCCAATCCGTAACAATTTGATACCGATCTCCTTTGCTCTCATGGAAGTTGCCCGAGTGCTCTCGTATCGTCGATAAATTCCTATGGTCCCATCGGCGGTACACGTATCGAAATCAAATGGGAACACACGATCATGGATACATACACTGTGGCAACTTTCACGAGACGGAATTCAAGAGGTAAAGGAGAAGGTGGCCATGTACATATAACGTATCTGATAACCGATGAACGGAAGTTGCCGGACAGGGCCCCAAATATGTATTGAGGACATGATGCCATGTTTGAAGAGGTTCACCGTCGTCTGATTGCAATCAATGGAGAGAACTCATCCTACTTTGAATGGAGTTGTATTCAAGAGTATTCCTCTGATGTATGTATCAAGATGTTGCATTTGGAGAGATATTTGCGGGAAGAAAGCCCGCATTGAAGTTTTTTCTTTCAGTATTGGATAGGGAAAATGTTGTTTAGACTTGTCTTTGTATCTTTGAGGAAAGTAGAGTCAAAACGAACGAAAACAACTTACTCGCATACATTCTAATTTTGATGGTCATGAAATTAGTAACTGAAAGATGTTTAGGTATCTAATTTTCTATAGAAATATCCGGAGAATTTCAGTCAATCTCTATACAAAATTATTTATTAATTGTGCGGTTGTTCGTCTAGTTTATCTGTCATAAAGGAGATATTGCGAAAAAACCGCCAGAATTTACCACCAAATATTTCTGGAAACACACTTAAGGAAAGTGTTAACTCCGTCTTAAACCGAAATTAACAATTTGCATTGAACTTTGAACCGTTAAATTTAACTGCTAATATTCTACCTCTTAAGCGAACCATCAAAAAATATTTTTCCCTGGAACCTATCTAAAAAAAAAAACCAGTGAAATCCAACTCCAAATCCCGGATTTCCCTTAAAAAATAATGTCCAGCTGTCACCCTCGGAGGCAACAGATAAAAATTCATGTACACTCTCAGATCCCCTTAATCCGAAAATCGTTTAAAATCTGGGGTGACCTCGACCGACCAGCTCTGAAAATCATTAATGCATCAATGTAACAGGCTACTCCGAAAGCAGAGCACGCTTTAAAGCAACATCTAATGCTGTGGACACCGTCGGTGGACAGTCTGTGTGGACGCGTGAACATGCAGCCAGGGGAAACTTGGGTTGTTGGTGGTAGGATAAATGGTGTAAAGCCCCATATCTCACTGTGCGACCTGGCAATGCGCTGGTCGGAAGTTACCGGCAGACAACGCAAAGGCTTCCGGCAGTTGTACAATCATGGCTGCGTTTGCCACGTGAGTACATCAGCACAACAAACTTAGTATAATTTACCCTCATCAAATTTCCCCCCATTTAATCGAACATTTTAATCGATTTCTGAAAGTTGGATTCACCAGTGAAGCGGTATAACGTCAACGGATCGATGCAGCATTAAATTGGATGATGAGTTATAGCGTTATAACAAGTCGTCTTCGGAAAACATATTATAAACCATTTTTTAGATAAATTTTCCATTGAAAATTATCAAGTCTTCGATCACGTTTAATTGTTGTTTCAATGTTCCGATTTTCAATTGAAACTGTCAAATCGGGACATTTGCAAGCTTTAATCTGAGACATTCGAAGTTCTTGCATTGAGCTCTGCATGTCTTAAGAATTCACGAACTCACGAATTCCCAAACAACAGCAACAAGCGGAACAACAAAGCGATAACCTCTTCCACCGGATTTAAGAAAATAATTTTCATGAAATTTTAAATTGTCCACAACTGTTGAACTCCTTTAAAGTTCTACCACTTCACTCCCACCTCTCACTTTTTACGACTGTCCTTCAATAACTCCCATCATTTTCATCATCGCCACCATCTTCGAATTAACAACACCGCCTACCCCTTTAATCTCCCATTTTCTTAATGAAAATCACTCAAATGATAAAACAAGAACTTTCCCATTGTTCCGGCTCGTCTTTAGATCTTGTACACTCAATGGCGGAACAAAGGGGCCGTCTTCAACTCTACTGGTGGTAAAGGATGTCTGTGGGAAAGTGCACCCGGACCATTCGAATGCCAAGAGAGATATGGCATATGCATGGTAGGACCAGTTGGATGCTCGTGGGTACCTTCTGTTGCCTACAAAAAGTGTGTCGTCAAACATCAACGCGACAGGGACCAGCAGCTCGCTAGAGAGCCTTAATGTGTCAACCATTTTCGCAATTCTGCTTAAGATCTTTATTTTATTTAACGATGAAAAAGTTTTTTTTTACTGTGGAGAGTCATGGGAGTTGATTCATTTGCAAAAATCACTGATGAAGTTCCCAATTTCTGGCTTAACATCTCTGAGGGGCATTTGGTTCAGAAGACAGTATCAAATTTTTTCCGGAGATTTACATGAGAGAAGGGCTTCGACAAAACCAAATCTCGTTGTTCTCCTGTAGAAAGCGAGAGAATAATATTTCTTTGACATTTTAGGAGGAATTAATATTTATGATGGTGGTTATATTACGAAAGGCTTACACCCCATCGGTGCCACGAAATTCACAGAAAAATTCGCGAATCTATAATGGAAAGATAAGCATTTACAGTTTTCTATTTTATATTGATATTAATCATGATTATTTTTCCCATTCAACCGTCGACCAATAGAATAGCGCAATTCGACGTCGCGTGGTACAACCTACGTGGTTTCAAACTGATAATTTTTTGATAATTTTGTATGTTACTATAGGTATAAAAAACAACAAATCATTCATCCACGTAACCATTTGTCAAACTGACAGTTCTAATTGTGTTCTTATCTTATTTTAGTCTCTTGACGCAATTCTATTGATCGGCGTTTGAATGAGAAACATAATCCCCCGAATACCACTCAAACTCCAAAATTATCGGGTATTTTCCTCAAGGTTCCCTGCAAACAAATTGATTTTTCTGAAAAACTTGACGACTTCGATTGTTTGCAGGGAACCTTGAGCAAAATATCCGATAATTTTGGAGCTCTTGTGGTATTATATGTGACTATTCACTCAATTACGGTACACGGAGAGAAAAAATCAATAAAAATTAC
>JAPYZM010001878.1:0-27125 GCA_030522845.1 Psyttalia concolor
TCACATGAATACGGCGAGTTCTCTCTATCGAATAAACATTGTAGAAGAGGCGAAGTGCTCATGTGGTCATCCAGAGGAAGAACTGAACCATATTGTATGGGACTGCCCGAAATATGAAAGCAAGAGAGCTAAAATGGTACAAGCGATCCAAAAACACGTCCAACTACCAGTACATATCGATGATATCTTGCAAATGTTGAAACTGCCGGTCATCAAAGCAATCGATAAATTTTTGAAAGACTGTAAGCTAAAGATTTAAGATAATAATGTACATATGTAAAACTTTAATATAGTAAATATTGTAAGGAAAATGTAACTTGTTTTTGAAGCTAATAAACCCTCTATGGGTTTCTAAAGCTTAATAAAAAAAAAAAAAAAATTCATTTCCTAATCAATACATGATTAATCAAGTTGAAATTATTTAACAAATTTTTTCTTTCCTCCTAAAAATAGGGAAAGCGACAATTAGACGTAGAAAGCCTCGTGTCCACGTCAAATTACGAACAATCCATTGTCTATTTGCAATTTAAGTGGAATTTAAATATTTCAAAATTATCACGACAAACTTCTGTTTCAATTACTTGTTTTTATTCGATAACTGGGGACATGCCTGTTTCGCTCGTCCAGCAATAATCAGGATTTACGCACATCCTTAGACGACATTTGGATTTTCCCTGTTCCAATCATGACATCCAAGGTTGGATCGAGACACGACCAACGGTGGAATCTCCAGCCTTGGACACATAGTTATTTCTCGATGTTCGTTCAAGCTTGATTCAATCTTGGATATCGAGGTTCGACCAGTCTTTGTCAATCCTGGATCAAGCCTTATCGAAGGATTAAGCGGCTGCTCACATCCCGGTTGAGAGTATCGTGATTTTCTTCTATTCACATTTCAGTTCTTTAGATATAATTTCTTAATACAACTAGTGGAATAATTTTCCACTTTTTCGTTCAATTTGTATTTGTAATTTTTTAACATATAATATTCTGATTTTGTGATTAAATGGTTTTAATTTTCTATTTACCAAAATCGACCAACTTCGATTGGATTTTTATGGAACGTTTTTTGAATTTCCAAACTATGTTACCCTATTTTACCTGTTCTTCTACTAAATTTTTCCACATATCATACTTCCTATGTATGAAGTTGAAGAATAAAAATCGAAGGTAGGGGAATTTATTCATTTCACGCATAATAAATACAAGCAAATTGCAAATTTGAACATGAGAGGAATACAACTGGAGAACATAACGAGATACTTGAAATGAGAAAAACATTCTTTATGAAATGTCACAAACAATGCAATTTCCTTTTCTCATTGCTCTCCGGTGAGGTTCTAATGTACTTGAGAAAAAGTACGAATGATTCAACAATTTACATTATATGGTGATGTAAAATTTTGCACATCAAACGTGAGGAACGTCGAGAATGAAAAAATAATAAAAAGGTGAATGACTACGTGGACGGGGAGGGAGAAAAGGGAAGAGGAAAGGGGGTGAGGGGGTGGTGAGGGGGATGAAAGAATGTGGGGTATAAGGAGAGAATGTTGAGGATGGGGCTCGCGGTCTTGAGACTCTCGACGCTCTCTCCTGTAGCGGTGCATTTTTTAATCTCGAAAAATACTCTCTTTTGTAGCTCGTTACGACGTCTGTGAGACCCCCGAGGAGAGTTGCCAAGGAAGAGGAGGGAATGTACATGGCGGAGGGAAAAGGGGTTGGATTATGCCTCGAGCTTTCTTCAAGAGGGCTCTTGTTGTTTTTTTGATAATGCTGGGGGAAATTTCTTGACATTTTCTGGTACGAATAATTAAAGGGGTGAATCAATGTATGAGGGGAAGAAAAGGTGGAGGAGAGATATTTTTTTTAATTTAATGAATTCAGGAAATTTATTGTGGTTTGTCAACTTAAGGCCTGGATGTACCTCCACTCGAACGGTATCCAGATTGTTTTTATCTTGATTTTTTTTTTTTATCTACAGAGGCGTCTATGTCGAAACTCATTTTTTGTAATAAGTAGATCATCGAATTTTAAATTTATAATATTTGAAAAAATTAGAGAAAATTAAGACCATTATCAAAGAGGCTTTTCTTTGAGAAATGTTAAGAAATAAGTGAGGAGAGGTTTAAATAAAAACTGGGTGATTACCCACGACGAAAAACTTGATGCAAAATTGCCATGCTCATCATGTCATTTCACGTGTTCTCAGTTGTTCTTGCTCGACATTTAACATTTTTTGTTTTACCCTTTACTCAATGTTTCAACAAAACTCTTTGATAATGTTGCTAGTTTCTCAGATTTTTTTTCAAATATATATTTATAATCCTTTGGAATCTATTCACTCTAAAAAATGAGCATCAAAATAGATGCCTCTGTAAATAAAAAATTGAAAAGAAAACAATATTGATAAGATTCGGTTGGGGATATTCCGGGTTTTAACCTGTAAATTATTGTTTAAAATTATTTGTATTTATTAACTTTTTAGCACATGATTCTCTTTAATTGTACATCAGTATTTCATGGCTTCTTTGGAAATTAAATGGAATTTGTCCTTTAAATTGCGTTCGATTTCCAACTCAAAATGGAATGCTAAATACATATATTTTCGAATGAATTTAAATCGACAATTTTTTTAACATTTCGAGATTTTCAAATACTTATCACAAAAATCTAATCGGTAGCTATAACTATGGCAATTATTTTTCAATTTTGATTAACTGGCATTAAAATAAATAATTCAAACTGTACCTGAAACCCATTGAACACAAAAAAACCAACAAATTGTTTAATTGTCATTGAATGAATTGAGAAAATTTGTTTTGATTTATTATGTATAACTAAGTATCTTAATTAATCAATAAATGTAATTTTCATTGATGATCATGCATGTAGGGCTTATGAATGTAATGGGAGTGAAATGACTACTAAATTTCTGATTTTTTTATAACTTCGCAGAATAAATTCTCATGGCTTTAATTAATAATAAACAAATAAATTTTAAATTACAGATTTTTTAAACTCAATAAGTAGTAACTAAATTTTCCTAGAAAAAAGACCTTCCGATTATATATCGCATGCTATTTCCGACTGATCTATCCAGATTCTAGCCACATGGAATTGTTGTGATATTTTTATACAAAAAAAATGACAAAAAAACATTTGTAAATGTAATTTAATGTCTCAGTAATGATTTTAAATAGGACGTCGAAATTTCTAGAAGAGTTAAAAAAATGCTCGCTATTAGAGGCAACAAAAAATGGAATTTTTGTCCATTTATTAAACCTTTCTGCATTATACCCGTAATAAGACCTACATTCCAAAAAACAAAAGATTCAACTCCGTAAAAAATTGGAATTTAAATTTAAATGTGTTCCATTCGTACTCCCGAAGTTTCAAAAATTTTGTAATAACTGTTACTGATAATTATCCCCTCCAGTAAAATCCCTCCTCATAATTTCTTGAGAAATTCCCATTGTCTTTTAATGGATCTTGAGACAGCTGTCTCTAACATTTCATACCGTTTAGTATCCAATTGCTAAAGATCTTATTATCACGTGCGAAAATCAACTTCTAAATTACTCTCAGCATAAGCATAACTCAGTGACACGTTGATTTTCCGACTGTACGTGGCAATTGCTGTACACTCAATTTTCTATACACAAAGTTTGCTGTGCGAATAAGAGTGTACCCAAGTTTCGTTAGTTTTCAACGGTTCATGTAACTTAGTTAGCCCGAAGGAATCCTATTTAGCCATCTCGCTCGGCTGAATGTATAATTACGAAACGCTAATTTGATATTCATGATTGTACGAGCGTCAAGTGTGTTTCAAATTATCTACAATCTACTGGTTTATTTAATTGCTGAATTCTATTCATTTATTATTTGCGGAGCTTTTCGAGAAGTTTAACTCAGGATATTTTATTTGCCGCTCGTTTCCATTTGTATCTCTCGAAATAAATCATCATTCCATTAATTCATGAGAACTAAAAGTGGTATAAATTTATAGGGGAAGTATTCACATTTGTTTATCAATTAGTAAACTGGTGTATTTATGCCAATGAAAGCAGTTTAATTGAATGAAATGAATAATCTAACACGACACATTTGAAGGAAAAAGGAGAGATTTTCAAATAAAAAGAACAATGACAAAATAACAAGAATTCAATGAGAAGAAGATTTTTTTTTATACTAAAAAATTTCATAATTATCGGCCTATAAAAATAATCATCAGAATTTCCGAACTTCTTTTCGTTCCATTAAAAAAATCAAATAAGAAAATTTGTAAAATTAAATGGAATGGATGGAAAATTAATAGACGAGATTTCCACCTTTTTCGGATCAATAATTGCAGATCGAAATTTGAACGATTAAATAATGAGTAGCAGAAGAATAAAGCAAAAAAAACATATTAAAAAAATTCAACGAAAAACTGAAAAATTAATTCACTTCTTGTGGTAGAAAATCAGAACTGTGCAGGAGTTTTTAACAACATTTTCAACAAAAAAAACCCGATTCCAAGTTTTTTCCTCAGAAGATTATTGCTTTCGAATCTCCAATTTTTAAGAATGTTAATTTTGCTAAATAGTCGTTTCTCGACAAATCAACTTTGGAATTTAGTTATTCTAGGTCAGTTATCAGTGCTCAGCCTATCAAGTGAAGCCAGATTAGAATTGGGGTTTTCAGGCCTAACAAATTGGTATAACACAAAAGGTCCAAACCCTAAAATCGAACTATTAATTCCCATTCCGAGGGAAAACCAAGTCCACTCATTTATTAGAGATCTCCGCATTACATCCTTGAAGCTCATTAAAATCTCGTTAAGGCCTGATGTCTCTGACGGACACCGACCAAGCATTCCAACAAGACGTTCCCAAGCCCCTTATTGCATGGTCTAACGAAAAACAGATGACTCGTGTTCCAACTATCAGACGATTCATTAAACCCTCTCACCTGACTCTTTCCCTCCCCGGCGGAAGGCTTCACCGGTCGATAATTGCTCCCATTCAGTACCCTCGCATTGTTGATGTAGATTTCCTCCTGGCCATTGACGTGGACTCGCGTGACCCACAGGGGTGGATTGCCGTCCAGCTCCGACGAAATAGACTCCGGTAGCTCCCAAGTGGGTCTTGCCAAATTCGCTACAACGAAAATGGAAAAACATAATTTTATCTTCTCTGGATATTATAATCATGAAATTTATGTTGATAAAAATGAGGTTTTATTTTACGATTTCAAAAATCTTATACAGTAACATTGTCAAGAGTAGCAAAGCTTTTTGAGTGGTTTCGCAATAATTTAAGAGCTGCAGTTCTGAATGCAAGATTTTAAAGTATCTTAAGTTCAATCTAAAAAATGGAATTAAATTTGAGACTTACGATCTCAAATTAAGATTTATGCACGGTTGAAAATGGAGATAGTTTTTTTGTATGCAAATAATGATTTAATTTTTTTATTAATTATTAAATTAATGATCAAGTGAGCACGCAAGTTTCGAATTCCTTAATTGATCAGAAAATTAATTAGGAAGACCCATGATTGTCAATCTATGATTCTTTTTATAGAATTAAGAATTATATCGCCACTAGTCCATCGACAATTCCGAGTATCAGTGATCGTATTGATTTCCCAATTTCACTGAAGATAAACCTTAATTATTTTGATGAAATACTCCTGGCAATATTACTAGAATGATAATAATGATGACGATAAAATAGATGATACTATTGTACGGATGTTGAATTAAGTTCTGATTAGCTTAAATTGGAAATTAAAATGACTAATGCTTGCTTTGAGATTGTGCCTTCAAAATGTTTTTTTAAGCAATCAAACTTCGACAATCAATTAAATATTCGTGAAAATATTGAGCTGCCTTGTTCGAACACTCATTAGCACTAAAAAAGACGCTGAAATGTCAGAAAAAAATTCATACGACGCTTGGTTAAAAATTTCTTGAAAGGTGAGCAATAACTTCCCTAGAATTTTCAGGTTTGTCGCTTTGAATCCAATGTAAATACCAAATCATTCATGAAATCTCGATTCCACATGAAAATTCAGTCTTATTGAACTGTTCATCATGGTATATTGAATTTTCAAGATCATTGTCCAAATTAACTATCATATGCAGCGGACGTTCCACTGAATTGAAAATTCAAGACAAGGGTGTAATTGCCTGAATTGCCAAGATATTCCATAATTTTGATTGTCACGTGGACGTAATAATGATCATTTTACCGAATATCCCACAATTTAATTGCTTTTTCAGGAACAAAATAATATAGAAATTTAGTAAAGAATTGTGAAGAATCGCAAGATTTTTCCTTGAATTTTCACGAGTATGTTCCTAAGAGTGTTCATCCCTTTTTATTCACTTGAAATATATTGAATTACTCGAGAATAGTTCCAGACCAGCGATGAGAAGGGAGTAAAGGACACATTATTATGACATTTAGGGAGAAGTTGGTGATGGTGGCGATGTCGGGGGCGATATCAGGCGTGAAAATACCCGTTGGCTGGGAAAACTTTTCCCCGCGTCGGTCCAGATAAAAGTAACTTCGATTACGTTGAAGGGAGATATCCCTCGGAGTATACAAAATCAGGAAAGAGGAAGTGAGAGAGTGAGGACGGAGGGAGGAAGGATATACCGAGGCGATGATAGTGACAATGAGATTGCGGTGTCACACGTATATACGTAAAAAGGGGGACATTTTCTTGTTGGTTTCTCGATGTCATCGCACCGGCTGATGCTCCAATTCGCAGGTACTCCGACTGCAATGGTTTGTGCAATCAGCAACAACGAGTGGTACGTGTCGAGGTACCGAGAAAGTTGATGATTACAGTCGGAGATATCGAGGTTTTTAGTGATCCTTGGAAAATGTTTAAATGGACATGACGTGAGATTTGTTCAGGTCGTTGTCATGTAATTAAAATTCCTTTACACCCTGAAAAATGCACTATTTGAATCTGAGAAAAATGTCAATTTGACATTTTTTCTGCAAAACTGAATTAATTCAGCACTTGCTACCGAAACTAAGTAAAATCAACAATAAAATTGAGTCGGAGTCAATATGGTGGATAGTTTGATGGGAAGCAATGGTGTTGTTTGTGGGATTCACACCAGTAGCGTCCTTGTCGCGTATTCTGAGTAATGCTAAGTGCTAGTGGGGTTTGTACTACCATACCACACGTTGAATTGAATTTAATTGAATTTATATAAATTATTTAGTTCATATACTTTCAGTAGAGAAGGTGAAAAAAAGTTTTCGTACATCCACCCAAGTATAAGAAATCCCAAATTTTTATATGTTGATCCGATCGATTCATTTAGAACAACCAAATTCCGACCCTATAAATATAATTTTCCAGAAGATAAAAGCAAAATAAATCCAGCTTTGACTTGGATTTGGAAAAAAAAATTGGAGGTGCTAGCTTATCTATTTACCCATTTTTCAATATAATTACAGTAAATGGCGAAATTTTCGATATTGCGATGTTCAGATATTGTGTTGGCTTAAAAATAAGAAGCTATCTGGAGAAGCACGATCAAAATAAACGGGGATCTTGTTATGAGGAAGCTTGCTCCAGGTTTTAACCGTTTGTGGCTCAGTTTCGTGCGCAACGAGCGATAGACGGTTGGGAGTCGGGAGATCTGTGAATTATGGGACAATCAGTGTACGTGAAGTACCCCGTGTCACCTGAGAGTGAGCCCTGTCATTCCGCTCTGACGGTGTAACTTTAGTCGTGAAGATTTTTACCTTCAATTAAAATTATTTAAAATTTTTGTACCAACAGAAGGATTCGAGGAAGTGAATGAGTTACCCGTCGAGGAGGATTATTGAGGATCATTTCTTTCATTATTTTTGTATTGTCCCTTGTCTGCTTCTAGAGCAACATGTGTTGTCTATGAAACCGGATACCACCGCGTCGTCGCCGTTGGTCCCGGGGGTCCCGGGTCATGTAAATAGCAGGTAATCAGCATACATAGCAACTCATTAAAATTTTCCTTTGGAACTGAATTAATTCACCACTTAGTAGCTAAACCAAGTGAAATCACTAATAAAATTGAGTCGAACTCAATTGGGTGAATAATTTGATGTGGAGACATGAGCACCATTGTACACCATTGTGGACCTTGTGGTGTTCACGCTGGCCCCGTCACGAATCCTCGCTAACTCTGGGCAAGTGCTGGTGAGGTTTGTTTATGCTTTGCCGAACGTTGAATTGAATTCATTGGAAATTATTTAATTATATAATTTATATACCTACAGTAGGAAAGGCGAGGGGGAGCTAGGTTCCATACATCTACCGAAGTATGCTAAATTCTAAATCTTTGTCTTCATATGACCAATTCATTTAAAGCAAGTTTCTGATCTTATACACGTCATTTCCCATACGATATAAACAAAATAAACCAACTTTGCTTCAGTTTTTCAAAGGAACATTTTTGAGTTGCTATCTCAACTGTTTACACGGAGAGTGATGATCTGGGCTCGTAACACTTAAAATAATCGTTGCTGACTAATGGGACTTTTAGCGCCATTATTTACACCATAAAATCTATTATCAAACTAAAAAAAATCAGATTTGGTCTAACAATGCTGATTTTTTTTTGTATTTCAGGAAATTAGATGTTAGCAATGAAAAAAAAGTTTACTTAAAAAAAAAGTAAAATCATCGTTGAACTAAATGAATTGTTAATTTCGAATAGAACTTTCATGACCATCAAGGAAACCATTTATTTCTTTTAGATAATAAATTATTCATTTGTATCGAACGAGTTATGAATTTCAAAGGATGTTATTAACGAAAACGATAGACATCTATACCTTCTTATATTTACTTAATATATTTACTTAATATAGACGAAACTTCAAGCATTTTTTTTTTTCAAATTGAAAAAGAACATTATTTTAGATTATTCAAATAAATTTGTTCATTTGTTTAAATAAATGATTTTTCTTTATCGCAGTAAATATTTCATTTATTTTCCACTTCAAATGAATAACACATCATATCGCAAAAAAGACTGGTCAATAATACTAAAAATTATCGGCCGAATTAGATTTTTATGATTAAAAAAAAAATGGAAACAGCAATTTTTCATAAAAATCATTGATTAATAATCTGTTTCACAATATTTGGAGATAACTCTCCAATTTAGTAGCAAATAGAACCAAGAACACGTCTTGTCGGCGTGAGGAGGGGCCAAAGAACGTGAGAAATCCGCTTCACTTTTCACCGTTGCCGGAAAATCAGGTGAAAACCCGCGGAGTGTGCACAAAAGCCGTCTCACAAACTCGGTATACCGATTATTTCTCGAGTTTCGTTTTTCATGGGTGTGTGCCGCCACGTTCCTTTTTCACTCGACTGAAAATTGAAGCACCACTACCACTCGGGCATCCTTTGCGGCGCTCCGGTGACAAAGCTCGGGCGGAATTCTCGGATGTTGGGGCAAAATGGAACGTCTTTAATTGTGATCAACAGAGAGAAATTACAGAAAATGTCGGAATTTTTCTCTTCAACTTCATTTTATTTCTTGAAATAAAATAAAACCAATTCGTTTCGTTTCATTTGCGGATAGTATCTGTTCATTGATTTTATGAAAATAATTTTAATTTATTAGTTAATAAAGTTAATCAGTTATATATTTTTTTTCGTCGATTTAATATAAAAAATGTGCATTGAATTGCAATTCTTACACATCTTTGGAATGATAAATTATAATAATATCTTTCTATGATTTTTTGGACATTTAAAGTGAATTATCTAGTATTTATTGCATTTTTATTCTAAAATAGTACATTTTTCATTGTCGTCGATTAAAAGAACTTAGGATAAGAGTTGCCATTTTTCATTATATTCATTTTTTTTTCTTTTGTTTTCCGAAGGGGAGCTCTGTTATCGCATTTTTTTTTTAATTAGCCGATTTTTGTTTGAAATGTGAAAAAAAGGATTGAAAAAAATGTCTGTATTGTCCGGAACTGTCCTTATTAGTCGGGAACAGTCACCGCAACGATGCTGAAATTTTGGCTCTCAATTGACAGTTTCATTACTCAAATTTAAACCTAAAATTACACTTTATCCGTTGAGTGGTTCCAAAGATAGAGTGATATCGAGAGAAGGCCAATGCACTTGGAGCTATCCGGTTTTATTTTTATTTTTTTGGGAAATTATAGACACCATAACGCAAAAAAATATAGCGATAAAAATTTGAAACTTTGGTTTCGAGGGAGTCTATTCGCAAGCATATTAAGCAATAAAATTGGTAGAGCTTAAAATCGAAAGAAAAAAACATGTTAGTGAGTAGCAATTATGTGTCAACTGTTAAATAGGTCTATCGCACTGTTTGTATTAGGTTGATTTCTTGGAAGTAATATTGATTTAGTAATTAAATTGATCAATTACCAATTTGGTTTTAACTTTTGATAAACAAACATAATAAGCAAACCTCAGCTTTGTCACCCGGAACCAATTGCGTGGCAGCCATTGTTCCGCTGTCCTAACCATATTCCGACGAATGTAGTTGAAATGTAATTAAGGCCTGTCTTCTTGAAATTTCTTTTTAAATTTATTCTCCGGAATTGCCCAAATTTTTCTATTTTTTCCCCTTTATGTCAGAGCAGATCATATAAGTTAGGAATCACGAAAAATTATGATATTTTAACCAAATGCATCGTAATCTCTTAGTTGACGATAATTAGGTCTCAAGTGTGTGCAGTATGTATTAATAATAATTAGTGTTTTTTTCGTGAGTAGAGTTCCACCACCATCTTGTTTACAACGACCACAATATCTAGGGAATTGAGGGTATGACTATGAATTGATAATTATATTCTTCTTCATTCTCCAATCTTTTCTATAATTATCGTCAAGTTAGAGATTATGATCCTTCATTTGATTGAAAAATCATAATTTTTTGTGCTTTCTAGCGTTTCTAATCTACTCTGGCGTAAAGGAAAAATAAACGGTAACTAAAATTTTAAAAGAATCTCACGAAGACGGGACTTAAAGCCGGCATAAAAATTTCAAGATCTTGCTATGATTATGTTGCAATATATCTGGAATACTTATGCTGCCCATCAACCAAAAATTGAAATAGACTGTATTTTTTCAATAGAATTTTCTGTTATTTTTTAATCTAATTAAAACAAATTATTTATGTTCTTCGAAAGAACTAGGAAAAAATAATTTAAATCAGTAATAACTTGGATATGAAGATCCTAGTACTAGTGATGAATTAGTAAACTATCTACCGTTATGCTTTTCTAAAAAAAAAATATTAATTAACCCTGATATAAACTCCTCCAAAATCACATGATGTACTTAGCCTCCACAACCCGTTCACATCTTGTTTAGACACCTCTTTAAATCAATTATCCAACAAGTTCCAGGAGCAAGTTCTCTGGTCCAATGGAATTCGCTAGCTCAAGCGAGTGAATACAACATCTGCCGCCCTCCTCCCGCCCGTTGTTCGCCCCCTCCTTCCCATCCCCTACGATATCTCGTTTCCACTCTCGCCTCGAGGAGAACTATGAGACGTCTCAACCGTCCAATTGTTTGTTCGTCGATTCTCCAAATTTGCGATTCAAATCGGCTGAATATTCGAACGCCAATGGGAGCCTACGTGGACTGAGTATGATTCCGGAGTCCAATTCGTTTTAAGAAGATGCGCAATCATTAACACTTTTATTTTAGCCTGGGGAAGAGGGTAGGAGTAATGGAAAAATAATATGGGAGAACAACTTCTGTCATAACTTTAGGTGAATATCGAAAAGCGAAATAATTGAGATTTGAGAATATATACGGGGAAAAAAAGTTTGGTAGCAATTACAATTGCGTTTGGTAATCGTGTTGGGTTTTGGTTGCTCGTGAAAAATTACCTGACCACATCGTAAACTTTGTTAATTGCTTAATAAAGCTATTTACATGTGTGCATACTTTTGTATCGACTGCTTTGTAAATCTTATCTTGTTCTCCGCGAACTATTACATAATTGGTCCATCAAATTCGTTTACTGTTTACTTTTAGTTGAATATGTTCAATTTTAGTGTGCGCTTGTAGTATAAGTTTTTCTTGAACGGCTAACACTTTTTCAATAAAAGATAGAAGAGTGGATCTTTTTATATGGAATGTTATACACTTTTTTTTGTTCAAATCTTTTGTTTTAAAGATGAATTGAAAATTAAAGCAACTCGAGTTAGTCAATTGCCATTTCATCTGCGCTTTAAGAATTTTTAGTATTGTATAATTTCGATTAGTAATCCTCTTTTAAAATACAAACAAAAAAAACTAATGACACGGATTTTTTTTTTATTTTTTGACCAACAAAAAAAACGTGTTAAGGAGCCACTGTACGTAAAAATCACCTGGAAGGTTGATAAGAAAAATAATTCTACAGAACTATCTCAATTCCCAATTTGTCAATGAAAAAAATTCCAAATGATAGAGGGGAATTGTTTTTTCTCTTTGCAGGAAATGATGTTCGTAAATTTAAAAAAAATCTCATTAATGTAAATAAACACTAAATATCAATATGAATTTCTCCAACTGATAGATATCTCTCTCCCATCAATTAATGATGCACGCCTCTGAATTTGAAAAAACTTTGAAACTACAACGCAACAACTATCGAGTGGTGGCAGCAGTTGCGACGACAGCTGCAGACTCAGCTGTTAGTTTGAGTGTGTGTCAGTGGCAGCGAATGTTCTCCCGCTAGTTCTAGACCCACAACCCGGCGTTTCTCGCGGCACTGGGAGTGAAGTTTTCCCCGGAATAGCTTAGAGTTCTATTTTTAATAATTTAATCGTAAAAAAAATCCAAGCATCGCATGCAGTTCAATCGATCATTCGAGGAGTGTCTGGGATCTATTTTGCATTATGGATAACGTGTCCGTGTCGAAGGTACAGTGATAAATGTGAATGTAACAACCTGTTGCGGACGAGACATAACCTCAAGTCGTGAAAAATTTACCGAGTGTCGAATAATTCACTCCGCACTCTATTTTTGGGCCTTGACGGTCGCAATTAGTTCAGCTATATTGATAAGTTCATGCTCACCGTTTTTAAATAATTTATTTTATTGTTTTTATTCAATTAATTCATTGTTTGTATTCTAATTGGCAATTGTTTATTTCTGAGCAATGTCATAGTTGTTTACTATTTTGTTATATTTTTAAGGGAATTTTTTGTTTTTTTAATCAACATTTTTATTTGACAAAGAGTACCAAAATCCTTTAGTTTCATCTTCCCGTTCATTTTATAATAATTAAAAAAAAGATTTATGCATTGTAAATCAATAATTAATTGATGAATGTTGTAATCTACAACTAGAGACGTTTTTATACCATTTTTACATAATTGTCTTAAATATGTTGGTATTGGCATTGTCAAATTGAATAAATCAGTTTGAGATTGTTCACATAAAAAATATTTGAAAAACTATTCAATTAATCTGATTATTTGCTTTCTTGATCAAATAATTGATTGGCTAATTAGAGAGATTTCTATCTTTATTAAATAATTTTTTCACCCCACTTTTTTTACTTTAATCCAAAAAAAACTCCTTTTTTACATGTATTTTTCAATAACTATTTGCATTTAGGGAGTCTTTGCTTATAAAGGCAGTTACAAAATAGGTCAGAAGAGGCGAAAGAATAGAGATGATCAACCTATCGATGAGCCTTGGTACCAAGCATACATAGAGGCTTGGTCAATAATAAAAAATGCAGCAGAGGTATTTCTCTTAATTCCCCATAGTGGATTTTAAAATAGCTGCATGAGTAAGACATCATTGATATTAATTTGGAAACTGTAGCTCGTAGTTTATTAATCTGAAAATTACTTTCAGGAGATCAATGTCAATATGTTCAAGCAAATCCTATCGGATTTAAAATCTTACGTGTCAAATGTGAATGACACAACTGAAGACAATTTTTTGGGAGAAATTGCAACAGCTATTTTATTAACAGGTTAATATATCAATTCAAATGTCCAATTCTGAATTTTAAATTTATTTCTAACGTATTTCACACCAAATGACAAAAATTGGATAATATTAATTCGTTAAATTATATTCCAGTATCGTTTTAAGATTGAAAATCAAAGTTTGCTAAACATTTCACGGTCAATAAATTAAAATGAGCATGAAATGCCAAAAAAACCGAATAAATAAAGTTCAAATTAACTAAAACAAAACGACGAAATGAACAAAAAATTATATTTTCAAGTGGTGGAAGAGAGTTGACAATTTTTCAAGCCAAAGAGTTAATACATTTGGAGTGGAATATCTTTTATTGTTCTCTTCTCTGGTGCTTGTGGTATTCTAGAAGAGTCCAGATTGTAGAGGCTTCTAGAAAGTTATTCTGAAGGCTAACACCAACAGCGATATCTTAGAAGCTATTAGGTGAACTATTAATTAATATGTCCACAATAAATTGCATTAACTCTTATTCCAAGAGAAAAATATTTGCTCGAATTAATAAAAGTGATTGCTATTAATCGTGTGAATATTAACTAATAATTCATCCATTCTACGATGGATTTGAGTGGATTTGAGACTGTCCCCGATTACCCCCATAATCTGGAGCTTCTCAATTGTCAGAGTTCATGATGCATTATTTTGTGAAGGTGTTAATCTGCCTGATCACGAGGTCCTATTCGGAAAATTAGCATCGCAGATATCAGCAGTAACTGAGTATATCGCCGTCATCCAATCCAGAGACTCTGGAAATATGAAGAACCTCACGGAGGAAACTGTATTTCAACTGATCAACGGATCCAATGGGGTAACGTATCATTTTGATTAAGGGTATGACAATGTCTAGACTATCAGGGCATGCCATTTTTAGGTAGTGCAAAATTATACATTATCGATTGGGGGTTAACTTATTTTATCCGGAGTGACTGCTTCGAATATTCATCCAATCGCGGAAAGTATTTTAATTCAATCGATCGTTATACATATTATATTCATTGCCGATTGCCACTTTTCTCGACAAAAGCTCGTCGACTGACTGAAAAACAAATCTTTTAGTGGAAGATATCGTCATCAATGCCGGATACAAGGATAATAATGAAATGTCTCATCAAGAACTTCCTTTTCAAGCGTCTGTCATGTCCAAAAAATGAATCAGAAATCTTGTGACCAATTTTATATAAAAAATGAAGCATGTTATCTGTAGAGAATTAATATCTAAACTTGCTAAAAATAATCTTAACATCGATTGTTCTAGATTTCGCGCGTAATAATTTAGGAAAACCAAATGCAACTCGACTGTATCCCAATATGTTCGTTTTTTTCTGAAATAGATACGTATTTCCAGTATTACATACATGAGATTTTTGTAGTAGAAGCAGGTGGGAATTTTTATAACGTACCAATTATTACTGAATGTTCCCTAGATTTTTGTTTTTCACGTCAATATTTATAAGTATTTTATTTAGAAAGTTTCGGAGGTTCTTTTCCCGTTTTGTGAACAATCTCAGTTTTTCATTTCAATCGAAGCTTGATAGATCCTAATTGTCTGTAATTACTTATATTTTATATCTCACACGCGAAATTCACACATTTACATTCGGAACTGAACAAGTGTCGAAAGAAGTTCTTTATCCACTTTTCTATTAATTTTTTCAATCACTCAATATTGTGCTAAAAATTATCTATATAATTCTAAACTTCAGGAGCCGTTCAAAACTACAGGCGGATTTACGATTTTTTAAATTTGAGTGCCCTTTTGTATTTTGAAAATTCGGCGGAAAGGAAGGAAAGGTATTCGGAGAAAAATTGCGCTGTTACAATTTTGACCATTTTTATGCGATAGTTGTTTCAGAGTGTTGCATTTTGTTTTAAGAAATTCAGTCAATTTTATGGGTGGTAGAGTTGGAGAAACGTTGGGAGCATCGACATTTAGGGATGATTGATCTTTTTTTTAGGTTATTGTCCTCCTTACGTTTTCACTTTTATGCAAACCCAAGCCATTTAGACGTGGCAAATAATATCTAGAAATGGTCACCATACTTATTCAAAATTGGTTGAAATACACCCCCTGTTTATATACTTCAACTACTTTGAGTCAACTTTTAGGCATTACACGTCACTCACAGTTTTATTGATACATTTCATAATCCAATTTGTTTAGTAAATTACCAGAGAAAATAATACAATTTCCAAGGGAGAAATGATACATTTTAATTAATTAAAACTGTCTATTTGAACATTTCCGATTCGTTTGATATAATATTCTTGTTAAAAACTAATGAACTTTCATTTACTTTAGTGAAAATGTCATTCATTTGGTGTAAATGGATGGTGATTTGATAAATACTGTCTCTTTGTCTTTTTAATAATCATTTTCTTCATAATTAATAAAGTGTTTGCATTTACACCAAAGAACGAGTTGTTTATTTGAAAGCATAGTCTGTGATTAATAATTGTTTATTCTGAAATGAAGTATCATAATATGCTAATAAAGTTGTTATTTAAATTCAGAAATAATAATGAAAATCGATTTTGTTACAATCTATTTTATCAATTGAAATAAGGCGATGCTCTGGATTGGAAATTTCTCAATTGGGTCATGTGGCTCACATGAAAATATTAAATGCCTTCGTTAATGTCTCTAGAACGAGCGTCCGGAGGTACGAAAAAATCAATGCACATTTCGAGTACTTGAGTCCTGGTACAAAGAGAGATCCAATGAAGCCCCTCCACTGGTCGTTATCATACCAGACTTTGAAAGCTTCAATCCTATTATACTCCGGGATTTCATCCTGGTATTGAGGTAAACCACGTAAAAATAAAAGGAAACCTCGTAAAACCCCTCGAATGTCATCCCCATCATACGTAAAGCCATGAAATTTGAATTTTCCATTTCCTGCTCAAGCGTTATGACATTCTTTAATTTTCTCGGAACATTTTCTAAATAGTTTATTATAATTTTTTTTTCTTTTAATAACCATTCCTTTTAGGAAGTATTGCCCAGATATCTTTGGTATTTGCATAATTATCACTTCAATAATTATCTGGAAAATTAATTACGTGGGGTAAAACGTCAAGTAAAAGTGAAAAAAGAAAAAAAAATGAATATTTAGGCTTAAAATTTCGCTGAATTTTTATAAAATAGTTATTCCAAGAAAGCGATTTTGAGAACTAATTCCTGGCAACTTTCATGTAGTCATATAATGACTACTCAATGCAGTCGATTTCATTTGACTCCGTTAATGATTTGAACCATTTAATTGTATATATATATATATAAAAATAGCATTACGTTTGTAAATCATGTAAATCATGAATCAAAGGCATGTAACACCATAAATTAACAAAAATCCCAACCCCTCAGAAGCGAAAGTGAAGACTTCACCCAAAATGGTTATAAAATAACCATAAAATCATGAAATTTTCACATTTCCAGCGCCTACTCGAGAACTATAAAATTCATTCTAGTATTCGGTGTTGCTACCACTCTTCACGCTGTCCACAGATCTCTCTCCTACGATGTTACGTCAAAGTTACGTGTGAAGGTAAATACAAATATCTTTTCAAATTCACTCATGACTGCATTAAAATCCGTAAATTCATCCACACGCTCTCGTGATGAAGAGAGCGGAGACTGCCCCATAGTCACTTAGATAGCAAACAAAACGTTCTCTTGCGGTGGTAGACGAACGTGGAAATGAAACGAGGGAACAATATGAATTGCTAATTTTCATGAAGGCTGGGTTTAAGGCTAAAAGCGTCGGGCATGGCAGCGTGGCAGATTAGCTTCTTAATTGGAATATTCAAATTGTAGAAAAACTCAAACACACGAGTTTCAAGTAGTTTATACGTTCTTTTAGTACTCGTAATTCCAGACACTATTTTTTATAACGAATAAATGAATTTTTCCGGGTTTGTTCTTAAGGGAACAATGATTTTAGTTATCACAATCTCGATAATTTATTTCATGAAGAATCATTCCCTAATTGGAAACATTTTTAATAATTTTTTTAGAGCTTTTCGAATTTGAATTTCGTCAAAACTTCAATACTTAATCACAAATAAAATCAAGTAGGAGATTGAAAGTCACAATTTAAATGCACAAAAACTACAATTATACTACACTACACTCCAAATTACAATTTGAGAAAAACTAATTTTGAGACTTGAAAATCTCAATTTTCATCTCGCTGTGATGGAGAGTGAATTTATCGGCACACCCCGTCTGCCTTAAATTCCACTTTCTGCCACATTATGATGAACCCTTTTGTTCGTAATACGTGCAAGAATGTTTTTTTAGCTCGTGGAATTATATCACTCGCCTTCGGCTCATTATATAACCCTCCCACTCGCCAAAACCACTTTTATACACTCGTTACGGAATAAACTGTTGTCCTAATGATTTTATAACTTTTTTATCCACTCCTACGCATTGGAACATTCATCGGAAAGAAATAGTGCAAGAAAAAATGTTTAGATAATTCGTTCGAAAAGAAATAAAAATAAAATGGAATATAGACAACGTTGCAGGTGTTAGTTATCATATTTATATTTCGGTTTTTAGAATATTTAAAAAGTGAGTTTTTTCAATGCATCGCTAAAAATTCTGATATTGTAAATTCAACCGATAAAAAAATTGCACCTAGACTCACCAAGAACACTAATAATTTCACAGGTTTTTCATACTCAGACTCAAATAAAGAGTTTATCAGATGTTCTCGAAGGAACCGTATTATCCGGGAAAACATCTTTTATGTTAACGGGTCGAGCATTTCAATTGCTGACGGATATATTTCTCTTCTACGATTTCTCGGTCCACGGATTTCTCCAGGGATACAAGGTAAATCCTCATGCACCCCCCCCCCCTCCCCAAAAATCCGAAAAGAGAAAAGTTTGGCATTATCTTTCAGCTCTGTATGATCCAACATTTTTATGCGAATAATTTAACGACATTGTGCTGCGATCCACAAGACATCAATGAACGATTGAATGGTCTCAACGAGGAAGACCTGAAGGAATTGAGAAAACTGCCATCAATAGTCAACTACATGGACAAATCCAAAAGGGATAAAAATAGCGAAATGGGAGTGGAGGAGTTTAAAAACATCATTGGAAAACTTTTGAGGGAGTTTCATGATGCTATGAGTGGATTCTTTACCATTCTCAAGTGCCTCCATTCATTGACTCTCACCCTTCCTGGTGCACCGTTGGGAAAACAAGTATGTAACTCAAAACGAGAATTTAGTTGGTGAAGGAATAATTTGGCGGTGGGTTAACAGACAAACGACAATTTTTTTTTCACCGAGAATATTTATTCTCATCAGCGTTTTGTTGAGCTGTTTGTCTCTACATTGTTATGCATTCATTTGGATATTTTAATTTTGTGAAACCTATGCTAATGCCGTCGCTTGTAATATTGCGGACAGGGAAATTCGCAGACCGGCTTTATGAGGGTCAGCTGGATAAGGGTTACGAAAGTTATGTAGAGGTCACATTTGGCGTCCCACGAGTAGATTATTTTCCGGTGATTTTAACAATTAGTGAAACTTTGTCAACCCTTTTTTTGTAGATCGAAGGAAGGCCAATTCCAAAAAAGGGTTAACACGAAAATTTGGCTATCTTGCTCAGATTCGGAGATCTATAACATCTCGAAATCGCGGTTAAGATATAGATCAATTCAGCACGTTTAATCGCTTCGGTGCTGATACGAAGTTCTTATGAGGGTCAGAAGTTTAATAAGCATGGCAAGGTTTATGTGTCGATCACAAAAGTCAAATGGAGATAATTCCCATAAGAACCATAACCGTGTGCCAATTTACGAAAACAACTTATGACCATACGAAGATGATTCTCATGGGGTTCATGACCTTTATGAGGAGACGAATGTGATCGGGATTATAAAGAGTATTTGGACGTTTCGAACAGTTCTACTGAAAGTGTAGATAGTCCTTATAAAGGTCTTGACTTTCAAAAGAGGCCGTAATCTCCTAGGAATCCTATAGGAACCTTAAAAGGTCGCAAGGGTCTCGTGAGGACTTTACGAGGTTCATACCTCCCATAGTCAACCACTAAAATATACTTTCATTGGTTTTTCGTTGAACAGTTTATCTACTTTCATGTTTCTTGTGCCTTTTTATGTGAATTCATTTGGGTACTTTTAGCTTCGTGAAATTTATGCCAATGCCGTCACTTGCGATATTACGGAGGCCCAAGAGTACAAGGAGTGTATGCAACTTCTGGGTTTTCTTTCGAAAAATGAACTTTTGGAGAAATTGAGGGACGTTTTGAAGATCATTAAGGAGGCTGGGAACAAGGGTCTTGCTGAGATTACGAAAAATCTTGAAATGCATCTTGGGATTATTGAGAAGGCAAGTCTGGAGGTACAAGAGTCATCTGAGACTATTACAATGAATGCTAAACTCAGCAGACAAGCGTTTAAAGAGGTGAGTCATACGATTATAAATGTATCTAAACATCACATGAAAGCCATATAAAAAATAGTCACAAGCATTGGATGTAATGATCATCCGCAGTTCGTACCATTGTTTACCCAAAGAACAAATTTATTTTATATTGAGACTGAAAATGGTTACAATTTGCAAGTCCCCAAGTAGAACCTCACTTCTAACAGTCGTAACTTGAAACTTTCATAAGTCTTCATTTACAAATTTCGCAATTTTTAATTTTGACATTGTGAATCTCAAATAGAAATTTTGTTTTGTTAGAAATTTAGAAACTTTCTCGAATTCATTAAACACATCAATTCATACCTTGAAATATGAAATTCTCAAACTGCATTAATTGCATGCCATCAAAATGACATGAAACCTAGTGAATTTCTGTGAATGGAGTGCAATTATCCACTGAAATTCTCCCAGAAATTACTAAAGATGTCTCAGCAGCAATCGAGGTCACCCTACAAACAGGCGCAGATCGATCTGATGGAGTACCTAGACCATGACGTATTCACCGTGTACTTGGTAAATCCAAATCGCCTGGCAACCAGTGAAATATTCTGTTTCAGCGATGCTAATGCAGCCAAGCATCATCTCAGAGGCTCTCTGAGAGCAGCTGTACACACAGGACTGAATGATCCTCAGGTTTACCTGAACGTGAGTTTTTTCGGTAGAATTTTACTATTTCGGAGTTAATGCGTCGTGACATTTCACGAACTCGTTGAGTTATTACAGTATATGGAGATTGGATTACGTGAGTGCACTTTCAAGAGTTGCCACTGTCCGATGAAAAACTGTTTTTTTAAGATGAATTGAATGCTGTTTATTGGAAAGAAATCAGGATCTAATGTAAGAAAGTTACGAGGATCAGAGGACCCATGAGGCTCTTACGGAAATTATCCTTGTAACAATCATGGAATTCATTGGATCTACGTGAACGTTTCAGAAGGGTCTCGTACTAGTTTCTGAGGTTTATACAATACAGGGCTTTATAAGGGCCAGAAATCCTTATAAAGTCACGTTACAGAGCTTTATGACCTTGTTGTGAGGTTCATGAAGATCTAGAAATCCTACAGGATGATCAGTCGGATGAGCCCTAGATAAAGATCACCGTAAGAGCCATACGACCCTCACAAGCGCCATGATCTACGTAAAACTCAAAATCGTTTGATAATAGTTTGTACACTTCATCTAGGGCCAAATTGGTCTCGCGAAATACGTATAGAAATCATAAAGTCCAGACGTGAATAATCTTTAAAAATTCACCAGCTGCGCATGCCACTAAGAACTCAGTTATCATTCACCTTATTCCTGATGAATTGCAAATGGCTTCCTCTTACCTCTTCATCCTCAAAATTCACCGCAATGAAAATGTATATGCACGGCAATGGCCCTCTTATTTCACAGTGTGGTTGCTGTAAATTAGAGAACGAAGAGACGATTCAACAGACTCTACCTGACACAAGTATTATTTACAAGCTGCATTTGGAGTCGAGGAAACTGATCAATATGTACGACTGGTTGCAGGTAAAACCACTGTACAATCTTACTTCGAGCGATCAGAAGGCATCACGCACACGTCTAAATTCATGCATGCACCACTGGCTAAATGGGGGTGGATTATATCAATGAGATTTTAATCATTTTGGAGATGATTTATCATTCGTGAGCACTTGTGTTACAGTCGTTATGGGAATGTCTGTGGAGGTGAAACACTTCCCTCGCGTTTTAAGTGCTCAACGCATTTTTCATAGTGATTATGCTGAAAATGACGGCTTCCGTAATTTAGCTTTATGTTTTTTTTTGAGATATGAGAGTAATTAAAGGATAATCTGGGCACCCTTGGCAATTATTTCGCAGGCTTTTCTTACCATTGTCAATCCCGAGGATGACACCGAGGAGCAGAGGGAGATTGATCCAAAAATGCAGTATCCTTTGTTCTACATAATTCATTATATTATTCCAAAATGTATTAAGTGAATACTTTAAAACTTAAATTAATCCCTTGGTAATAAAAGCATAATATAGATAAGAGCGAGGAAATATGGTGGAAGAGATTTTTCGGTGGAAATTTAATTTTGCAATGCGACTTAGAATTACGAATATCTTCAGTGTGCTTCGATTGGACTACATAATCAAACCAATTGGAAATGCACCGAGGTTGTTTTTTAGACGTCGCTAATTAATCAATTGTCTAGGCTAGAGAATTTACGGTAAATGTAGAGAGAGGTTTTCTTTTTGAACATTTTCTCTAATGGGGAAGGTTCTGGAAGTAAACGTTAATTATACTTTGAGATTTGTAAATTTTCTTTTTCCTTAGTATTTATTACTAGAGCACGTTTTACTCAAGCAGTTGCGGAGCTTCAATTTCTCGGATTCATCAAGACATCGCGTCGCAAGACAGATCACGTCAAACGACTTACATGATTGTTCAGGATTATTACGTTCTTATGGTTTTCCCCATGTATTTCAAGTGAATAAATGATGATTTTGTATTTTTGTATGGAATAATGATGATTTTTTTTCTTCATGATAATTATAACAACATTTATTGAGCTATACCTAGGAATGACTAACCCACATTCAACCCGAGGGACTGAGAACTTCTAAAGTCACGGGGTCACATGTCACTGAAATTAATTTGCAATGACATTTGAAATCAATTAATTGAGGGGAATAATAAGTGTGAATAAGTGTCAAAAAAACTGACATCTCACGGTTTCTAATTGTGAAGTAATTCTTTAGAGTCACACTCATATCATATGAAATCACAGAAAATACTAGACGTATGTAACCAATTTCCAAATAGCACCATTTGTGAGAAAGGCATTAAAGAGTAGAGAATTTTCTAGCTCATACGACCGTATCAATGGCAACAAAAGAGATATATGCAAGTTATGTCTTTGGTCTCTAAGGAGTATTCATCTTAAATTTCTGATGTTCAGGGTAATTTGACAATTGAGCAAAAAATTTTGGTAGAACTAACAAAATACCTCTAGCTTTCAGATTTATAAATTGCTCATTAGCTTATTAGATAATAGTTTGTAATCATTCTGTAATATTCCGTCAAGATGGAATTTATAATAGAAATAATTAAATAAATAATAAAAAATTCTTTAGCTTCAATTATCATTTTCATATTTCAACGACGTTGAAGTGATTGATTTCAGTTGAATTTAGTCGATGATGAAATCATAGTGAATCATGAAGTGATTAACGTAATCGATTAAAACGACTGTATTTAGCAGTCATCGTGTCACTACACCTTGAATTTGTCAGCCCCTCGTCCTACCTCAAGATAAGGCTTCACTACTCCAATGAATTCACGTACGTCTTGGAAATTCTGAATGCTCCCTCCGCGAAGAGTCTCTGAAGGGTGATAAAACGCTAACATAAACTGAAATTAGGAGATTGTACCTGGTTATTATAATGAATAATATATCCTCGGGGTTTGAGAGAAGAGAAGCCCAAAGAATTTTACGACTGTATGAAACATTTTTTATAACCTTCTCATTTTTCGAGATGTTAAATTAACACTGAAATTACCGTTTTCATTGGATTACATGGATGAGCTGGAGTTCGAACGAAGTAGAAGTAAGCGAAAATTACTCAGACGAAGCTTCGAATGGATAAGATGGAAGTAGAAAGTGGCGATAAGGGCCGGAATTTCGTAGAAATGTTCTAACGAATCAAATGTAAAAAAAAACTCTTGAATTGAAATTGTTCTTTATCTCGTCAAGAATCTTCTTACTCTACGAAATTCATGTAGTTCAAGTAATTTTTGAGTGCAAAAGAAAATTATTTTCACCAAATTAACTTACTATTAAAATGTTTGAACATTGAAAAATTTCTTAGTAAGACTAATTTGTCTGAAAAGTATCTTTCCATAACATCTGCATCACTGACAAATGAAAATGAAGCCCATTAAAAGGCGCAGAGCGGAACAGAGAGAATCGTTTAACCCTGTATCCCCCAAACACTTCGACACTGGGACTGTTAATGAAAGGGTAATGAGTGAGTTAATTGGATTCCAGAACCGAGGGATTCCAAAGTCTCAGGCTTCGCCGGCTCGATATCCCTGGAACACGAGACCGATGGATTTATACCACTACCCACACACTTCATACAACAGTTGGAAATGGTCCAACCCGACGGGAACAGCCCGGCCGGTCTCCAGTCCCGTCTTTTTTATTACTTCCCCCACTGGTCACAATGGAGAATGGATATCCCTCCACATCCCACATCCTACACGCCACTCCCCACCCCCACCACCCGAAAAAAACGTATTTATGTATTACGTGCAGAATAACCCATGGCTACATGGGATTATGATATATTCCATTTTCCACAGTCGAACGGTTCTCACTACACCCCCACTACATTTCAACCTTACAGCGAGAGAAAAAAAAATTTTCAACAGGATGTATTTACACGGAGAGAAATTTTTAAAGAAAAATTACCGCTCCGTTTGATAATATTGATATTAATTTCTGTATTGGACATTCGGAACAGTTACCTGACTCAACTGTGAAATTCATTTCAATATTTTTAACAAAAACTACCCACGTCTCGATAATTTGTAGTAAGTATAAAACAAATTTTATTAAGTAGTCAGCGAGGGAGTTTTCACTTAATTCATTTAATTTCACGTAACTGCAGATGATTTCACAAATTTCATTTCAATTACGAATATAATGAGAGAAACACTTACGCTTACGAATTATCCAAGTAGAATTAAAATTAATAGAAGAAAATGATAGAAAAATGAGAAAAAAACTATAGTTCCGAAGCATTCTGCTGATCTCATTGGTAGAATTACATATATTTACTTCCTTAATTTGAAAAATAATAATCATACAACACTGCACAGTTTTAAAATTTTTTTATTCTAGATTATATCCAATAGTTTGAAATAAATTGCAATATATTTGTAATCGACCGGCCGTAATGATTAGGGCGAGCGAGGGGGTGCTCCAGCCGATGTCTACGCTAAGCAGCGTTGAGCTGGTTTAGTACTTGGATGGGTGACTGCTATGGAACATCTCGCTCTCACTTAAGTTACAGGCGGTAGGGACAGTGTAGTGACTTAGTGTTTTTATCTAGTCAGTGTGTCAGATGAATACATTAGTGCACTGCACAATTGGCGGGCTGTGCGACTGAGGTTTTACATTTTACATTCCCGTGCACTCCTAGCGCGAATGGGGCATAGCTAAGTTTAAGACTAAGTGTAAGGGTAAGTGTAAACGCCATGATACCGTAGATAATCAGGAGAGGAAACAAAGGAAGGAGAGGCAGGCTAGAGGAGAGGTTTCAAATGGAGAAAATTATTCGATAAAACGCTGAAATTACAAATAATCTGGATAACTTCGATTAACCCTTATAATGCCGGAGGCCGGTATATCGGCTCTTGCTGCACTGACGGGAAGTTCTAGAGGCGATGTATCGGTCCGCGCCCCATTGCATTTAAATGTAGTGAAAAAGAAACTAGAATAACTAGTTTCATTCTTTTGTTCTCTATTTCGTCCGTAATATTCTGCTTTTTGAAACATGTTTGAAATGTTGTCTCTGGCTCGATTTTTATACACATCCCAAGTAAAAGCCTTCAATTCGGCCGGTTATTCTCGCATGGGCAACTCTTTTTCGCCCCACTCTGAAAGGGTTAAGCATGAACGGTAGAGTAATTCCCCCCGAATGGTTAAAACATAACACGATTACCACACCATGGCAAATGTTCGGTAGAAGTTACAGTTCCTTTTGGTAATCGTCCCATTGTAGGGTTTGCCAATCCTCAAGCATTGGACCATTGCTTGGTTGAGATCTGGCATACACACTATTGTGATCCCAACGATGTCCAAAAAATGGCCCAAGTCATGGAAATCTATACATTGAACGCCAACATTTTTTGAAATAAAAAATTGAATAACATTTATCTGGAAATGATATTATCATTATCAATATTCTTGGAAAATACGCTACGAAAAAAACATTTTTATAGTTTTTTTTTCAAATGTATGTTCAATTAACAGTTTGATTATTAATTATAATTAAAAGAAATTTTGTATTATGAAAAACTTTAAAAGTGAAAATATATTTTATTCATTAATAAACAATTGAAAAACGGCAATAATCATAGCCGATTATAAACGGGGACTTTTAGAATTGCGCGGCAGGCTAGTCGTTAAGGCGTAGGGTTATTACTCTGTAGGTTGTAGGTTCGATCCCAAGTACAGTAAAAACGCCTTAAGAGATGACTCGCTAACGTATGAACGCCCCGTCGCATGAGGAGAACCATTCCCCCACTCTAACATTTCCTTCCTAACGCATTCTCTGTCTAATATCCCCCGCTCTCACTCGCTCTCTCCCTCGGTTACCATTACTTCACTACCCGGAGCCGTTCATTGGTTCGTCCCCCCACCATTCCAGGTATATGCATCTCTTTCCATTCGTGACGCTCTCTCTCTCTCAGAGTCGGAGAGAGGGAAACTCGATAAAGTATTTTCCAAGAATCCAGACCCCGCTACCGTATCTCTTAAGGAGTTTTTACTGTAGTTCTAATATTTTCAAAAATAACAAAATCGGGTTTTCAACCATAATTGAATGAGGGTTGCGTAGGTAAGGCACATTTAATAGTGGAAATCATCCGTGAAGCGGTCAATTATTTTGTTTTTGTTTTTAATTAAACGATATTGGTACTTGGCA
>JAPYZM010001879.1:0-16329 GCA_030522845.1 Psyttalia concolor
TGCGCATAACTCCTGAACAAATCGTTTCCGACACCTAGGGTTTTTTGGAGAGTCATTAGGACCACCTAATTAATACCTCCACAAAATTTCAGGAAAATCTGAGGTGGGGGGGGGGGGGGGCCTTCTTAACATTTACCGTTTAACCAACTTTGAACTTCCAAACAAAACTATATATATTCTATAAAAATTAACTAATTTAAATTGCTCAAATATTCTATGTAGAATGAATTTTATGCCACTCCTACCTGAAACCGGCTGATTACGCACTCGGCGTTTTGCGCCTTGTGCCTAATTCAGGCGGTGCCAGGCCTCGTGGCATAAAATTATGTTCAGGACTTGCTGGGAAATTTCGTACTCAACGTGTGTGGTTACATCACTCGCCTACGGCTCCTGCTGCAAACCCCACACACGTTAAAAACGAAATTGCCCCACACGTGCTGAAATATACTATTCCTGTAGCATTCAGTATCACACGGCTCCATCAAACATTTCTCAAAATTTTTTCGACTATTAGTCACGCAAATATTTGAGCAAATCAAATCAGTTGTATCTCGTGGATGTACCACGAGTTTACAGTCAATATTGAAAGCTACAGTAAAAAAATACAACTCGTTCGAATTGGTTTATTGATTGGGTTTGATGAAACCCGCAATTTTTAATGCTATTTTTCCCAGAATTACGTATAAAAGAAGAATGTCACATTTCACAACAATAAATTTTTACCTACATTCAATATTAAATACACTTTTAAAACAAAATGAAAACGAAGGTCTCCCATTACACAACTACAATGCAACCATTCAATCAATGCCTAAAATCAACAAAAAATTGAAGCATACAATGAATAACAGCAATAAAATTGGCATCCACATGCGGTTGAGAAAAATGATATTTCCGGTGTGAACTGCTAAATTTCGACAAGTGCATTTTTTAAGAGAATTTTATTTTGTCTCCAATCACTTGCCAACAATTTTATAAATCCTCGATATCGGCAGAAATAAAATTTTCAAAAAAAGTGCACGTATTTTAGACTACAAGCTCACGACAGATTTCAAAAAATCCATCCTATCATAACTCAACGTCAACATAAATTATTTGCAACGACTAAATACAACGCCACACGATGAAATAGTGAATTTTAACCCGTCCTTCAAATATCCTCCATTATAATTTATTACCTCAGTCAGTATAAACGCAGTAATGAACTGATTAGAAATTGACTTCTGAATTAAAAAATGATGTACATGAGCGATACAAGTGAATTAACCATCACAAAATCAATTGAATAAAAACTCAAACGAAAACAAAATGCTTACAGTTTGCATACTTTGGTCGACCATGCTTGGGGGCTCCTGTTCATCACTCACCCTTTTTTGATTGTCGGGTAAATTCAGGTAACACTCGTTGTCAAACCGGAATTGGCTCTGCAATCACGGAGTGTTAATGAGTACATTAAACACTAAATTTAAGTGTACTCAGAGAAATGATGTTGTCGAAGTAAATAAATTACATAATTTGGAATTTTCGCGTTCAATACGATAATACTTACTCATATTTTGAAAAATAATAAATTCATGTATTTTGTGACATGAAAATATTATTTGTAGTTGGAAAAATATGTCAACAATAATTTTCTGATCTATTTTTGTAAAACACCTTATCACAGATAATTTCTATTCTGAAAATGTATTGACACATATGTTAACACATTTTGATATAAAATAGTATGACGAGGTACTGTGGCCCGTAATCGATCAAATCATAATAATTCCTCACTTTGTATCCTGGTCCAAGTCTGTGCATTGCGCAAATTTGATGGGTTGTGAGCGCCTCGCTGAACAGATATATTGCACTCATTTGACCGCAAAATACTCGCTCCTCATCCAATTCCGGAGTGGCACCGATGTAGCATTTATCGAATGGCTGAAATTTTATATTTATTGTACAATTGAATGCAGATTGCAATTGGACGCATACCATGGATCAAATGATCAACTCACATCGTTCGTCGAAACAAACCACGCCATTTCCGTACTTGATGCCAATTGTCCATTTACCAAACACTTTATCTCGCTTTTTGTCCATCTATTGTATATGTACACTATGGCGATCATGTACCACTGTAAATGATTAAAAATATTGCATTGAAAACCTCAATTCAATTCAATTCAATCTTGATTGAGTAAATGGGTCCAATGGGGCAATATTATTCATAAAGCGTCAATGTTAAACTGTAAAAACTAACTGGAGTGAATGAAAAACAAATATTCAGATTTTTAATAAAACAACGGGATCACAATGTATTTTAGAATGAAAGGTTTTCTTCAATTTATTCTGCTGCGATTTGTCAGTACTCCAGGACATAATTATTTCATTCCTTCGAATTTATGAAATAAAAAAAATAGAACAAGAAAAAAAATTTTTTTTCAATAATGCTGAAGAATTTCTCAAATGTCAATAATTTCCTGAATGTTTTTCGCAGTATATGGATAATCCGTTAGGTTATTCTATTTATTTTCAATTAAAAAAATCATTTTTTAGTAAATTATCAACTCGTCAGCGGTCGCGCTATGAGATTTTCTCTCGCGCTTTTTTTTCAGGGTATAGTAAACTAGACCGTAAACTCGATATTTTTTGGCGAAAATTCTTCTATATCTCAAGTAACTATGCCTCTTATCTCTAAAGCCGGTTCGAATGGTCTAACATTTGTATTTAATTTAAAAAAACACATTTTATCAAGCTCCGTCACAAAATGTGAGAGATTCTCTCACTGCGCGCCTGAAGGCAGTTGACGAGGAGAGCACTTCGTGTGAACGCGATCGCGGCCGATAAAGGCCGAAGGGCTGAACGGAGGTGGGCCGGTGAGTTGGGAGAAAGCGGAAATCTGTTCGCAATTTTTGTATACACAATGTAAATAATATATAAATTGAATTAGTTCCAAATTTAAGACGTAAGTGCGATCAAATATTGTCTCATCGAATGCGCGCGTAGCCGTGAGAGTTTCTCTCATCTCCTTTCATAAGTTACGATGATTTTCCCTTCCCTTTTGAAAGATATTCTCAATTAAATTCGGAAATAAGTCTCTACCGATTATACCTCTATTTAAATAGACTTACCTTTCGTGGTTGAAATTCATATTTGACACAGTGCTGGAAGCCCTTGCCCTTAACTTTCATCGAAGTAAGTACCAAGCAATTACCAACGAAATGGGCCGAGTATCCGACTCCCTTGCTCGTTTTGAAACTGGAATGAGATAAATAAGAATGGCTCATTAAAATTTCTCATCGCAAATGTCTTCTCCTCGCGGGAAAAAAAACTGGATTAATTAATGATGATGCATCTGATGTAAATCTCATTAAACTGACATCAACAGAAGAGAATGCTGTCATCGCATCCTCCGAGATATGAAACAAGGGCACTTGTATGAATGATGCACTTACCAGTAGAGGTATGGCTTTTCTCTCTCGATATTAACGGAGTTGATTGGGTCGAGACGGAACCACGTCGTGAAGGTGTAGCCACTTTCGTAGGGCCACCTTGCCATCGGTGGCAGGACTATTGCCTGGAACATTGATACATAAAAATTTAATAAAGAAACATTTCGTGGAGAGATCTTGCGGGTTGGCTGGAAAATTTTATTGGGTTTCTAGTAAAGTTCTATTGAACATTTTATTAAATTTTTACTAGGGTTGGCAGAAAATTTTGTAGATTTATAGAAATGTGAAATAGAAAATATTGGGGAAAAGAAATCACCAAAATTTTATCTCTCAATGCAACTCGTTCTGCTGGAATTATTAAATTTTTTGAAGCTTTCTCGGTTAGAATTGTTTTAGATTGTTTCAGTGTGTTCTCGTTCAATAGGTTCTATCGAGGGATTAAAATCGGAGGTTTTTTTTATTGTCCAAAATTTTTATTGCCAACCGGAAAAAGCCTCAAAATCCCAATAGAAGTCCAATAAAACTTCCCTTCGCTAGATTGATCTATTCACAGTTCTGTACGTCATTGAAAACGAATGAATCGTATGTGGCAATATTCTGTGTTCATCATTTTTATATTCTTTATCAATTCGAGTGACGCGGATATTGTTCTAACAAGCCTTTGTGTGTATACGAGCGGAGCGCAATTATTAAGAGGAAAATATGTGAAACACGTGTGAGCTTTTCGCATTTAATATTTTTCATTGTTTTATGACAGTGCTTTGTTGTCGGCGAGGATTTCGTATGCATAATTTTCCCACAGTTTCCAAGAATTCATTGAAAATTCGATCTTTGCACAATTTTTATGGCAGTCATTTTTATAATGAAGATTATTACTCAATTAACTGCGCGTAATATAGTTTAATAATGTAGAGTCTAATTTTCAAATAGTTCAAAAATATTAATTCACTTATTGCCATAATTTATCTGTAATTTGTCCCGATGAATTAGAATTAAATTAAATTAATTAAAATCAAATTCAACATTACTACACGGAGAAAAATATTCTAGAAAAATTGCGGAACAAGTTAGATATAATCCCACGAGTCAAAAACCATTTTTTTCACTTGTTACGAAATATACTATTTCCGACACAGTGTGATGAAAAGTTACTTTTCCGTTACAGCGTGATGAAATAGTATACTTCGTAACAAGTGAAAAAAAATGGTTTTCGGCGAGTGGGAGGTTTATATCACGAGCCGAAGGCGAGTCATGTAATCCCACGAGCTAAAAACCACTTTTTTCACGTGTTACGAACAATATTTTTCATCTCAATGTGTCGGAAAAGCACTTTGCAGTCACTTGACGCGAAGTGGAGAGAGACTGAAAAGTTACTTTTCCGACACAGCGTGATGAAAAATAAGTTTCCAAATAGACGCATTTGTAGAGAGCAAAATTCAAAACAAAAACAATCTAGGGAACGTTCGTCTGCAGGTACACCCGTGCCTTAAACTGAAAAATTACGAAACCGTCATTTTAATTATCGGATTCAATTCTGAAATCGCCAAATAAACTTCGAGTTCCGTGGTTATTATTGAAATTCCTTTACGTACAATCTTCAACATCCACTTTTGCTCCATAAATGCCCAACATTGGTGGCTGATGAAACAAAGTTTTTCATCATATCGATCGAAAATTCACCGACAAGTTATGGCGGTCTTCGTCACTAAGTGTTAACTTGCCGCCTTACATCAACTTCTAGTAATCCTCCTAGCGCTGATGGCAGCGTTGGAGATTGTTAGCCAACCATAATTGGAACTTGCTGTTGACTTATTTCACTTGTCAATCGCTTTCCCCAAATTTGAGGAAATTTGGAAATTTCAGGGGACCGAAACTGTGGAATTACTTTGAGAGATGGGTAAAAGTTTTGCGGTAGTTAGTGGAATTTCACACTGAGTTATGGCACGTTTTGTAGTTCAGAAGTGGAATAAAGTTGCATTGGTCAGGCGTCCAAAGATTTTGAGACTTAGAGCGATGATGGCAGAGTGGGCATGCCAAGTGAGATGGATGGAGACAATAACTGTTGACGTTTGTGTTTTGTGATTGACAAAGAGAATAAAATTGTTGATTTCAGACTACGAGAAAAATTGAGATTTAAGGGCCGGGAGTAATACTTCATTACCTCGAAATCGGTAACCCTGATTAGACGTAAAGTAATGATCAAATTGTTAGTGGACCCAGTTTCCAACCTGCAGAATTCATGCATGTAGGTCCAAAATTTGGTTTGCTTATAATTTAATAATTATTTTTTTTCTAATTAGTCATGGCGAGTTCGAGGTTATGAACTACTACACCCGGGCTTTAATATCGCCATCGTTTCATTGACATAGGAAGTTATCGATTGATTTCGATGGACTCATTTTTTTAATTTCGGTAAATTTTCCCGAAATTTTATGTTAATCAGTAATTAATAAAAATGTCACGATATGCCACATGGAAAGGGGTGGAGAAATTTTTAGGCCGAGTGAATATCTAATCCAGCCTCATCTCACTAATGCCGAGATAACCGAGAAATTACTGGACACTTCGTATTCGACCTGTCACGTCTTCCCACTCGTATAAAATTTCATTTTCAAATCACTTTGCACTAGTGAAATTAATCAACAGTTCCCCTACTTAACCGCCAAGAATTAATTTAATGGAAAAAAAAACCTACAAAACATTTCCTCCCATAATTGGGATTCCTTATTGGTTGATTCCACTCGCCAGTTGCTCTCCCACCCAGAGTAACCAATTGAAGACTTGAAACTTTTCGCGTCGACCTGATTTCATTCGAGAATGATACAAGTTACTTTAGAAGATAACAAGATCATTAAAAAATTCGATTTAGCTACTTGATAAAAATTTTATGATCCGCTTAAATTGAGTTTTCAGGGGAGAACATCTGAGTCTGACGTCGGTGTAATCAGTAAACTAGCAGATGGAATTGAACTCGAGGGAAAATGGGTGGATTTCTTTCCTTCAGCTCGTCACAGTACTGTTTCCACTATTTTTTTTTTTTTTTCTATCAACAACTTTTGCCCTCGGGCTTTACCGAGGGAAGCTTAATGCGTATACCTGGAAGGCTTTAAAGCTCCAACTTACCGATCCCTTTCTCCCGGGAAAACTGAAAAATACATCGGGTCCATTTCGCTGTGGCATCTGACGAAGTACGTTCAACAATTTTGCCGAGTGTCGTGGCTGGAAGTTCATAAAAAAAAATATAGTTTTAAAGTTTATAATGCGAATTTTTTTGCCCAACTCGTTCATGTAAACGGGGACAAGGCACAGATGGAAAAAGTAGGTGGAAAGTTTTTCTTACCCATTTTCCCTTGACCGCCTTCATCGCTCCAAACAGAAGTTTTAATTCCTTGACTGTTATGCTGTAACTCGCCAGGACTCCGAGCATATCGATCAGCAGATCTAAAGGGTTGTAGGAAATTTTTTTATTAAAATATCGTAACGGCGATTGGATTGCCTACACCAAAAGAAATTTATGAGTCAAGTTGAGGGTGTGGGCTTGATGTGAGTGAATCTGAATTATGTTGTGAAAAAAATTCTAAAGTGTTTCTAATTTTTCGAAATTTATCTTCAATTTTTATTGACATTCTCACTTATTTTCAGGAACATGGCAGCGATTTTCAGGGGCTCATCCCCAATCGTCACTGTATTTTCCTCAATACTCATTATTTCCAATAACTGATTATAGTTTCTGGAAAATGGATGACATGTTTCCAGAAATTAGTGACACGTCACGAGAATCTATATCACAATTGAGCCTACACACTTGAATCATTTTTTTTTTTGGTGTATTTTAAAATAAATGAATTAATCCTGATATTCAATAGGATTATAATTTTTTCATTGTCACTCACAAAAGCTGGAGGTAAAATTTTATTTAGTATCAAATTCCTTCTCATTATCAAATTAAATTGTTGAGCAATTTTTTTTTGTGATATTCATTGAATATCAAGATTACCTCAAATGCCAGTTAAATCATTTAAAAAATCTCTTAACTTCAACATTTTGACATTCTGCATGTAACAAAACGAAAATTCACAAATTAAGAATAATAGCCTTGATTCAATAATTCTCATTTATCCAATTAAAAATGAAACATCACCTGCAACAACTGTTTCTGCCCTTGACAAACGATGTAGTACGTGCTCGATGAGGCTCACATCCGTGCATGCCTGCAGATTTCTCACACTCTTCCTCAATATCGCGATGAAAACACTCCATATTTCAGCCTGAAACAAAGACCAGAAACCATTAAAAATTATTAATCATCAGTGACGATATATTTTTGCCGATACGATATATCTTTTACACTCCCCGAGAATATAATCTCCAGAATAATTGCGTTTTAGTGAGTAAAAAAAACTTATTAAGAAAAACTTACTTCAGATGAATAAAATAATCTTCCCAATTTATTCCCATGTCAATTAATCGAGTGCATCAATAACTGTAATTTCGAGTCTAATAAAGTTCTTCGAAAATGGTTTACAGTTTTCTATATTTTTTATTTTATCAATGGAGCCGACCTCCCTAAATTCCACTCGAGAAAATTCGTTTAGAAAAATTTCCATCAAAGTATCCCTCGACGTACTTCACCGCCTGAATTCGCTCTTCCCGCATTTATTGAATCCCTCATTAATACCACCCCCAGCTATCTTCCATTGAAGCATATACGGAACTTACACAATCAAATTATTCCGAAGAGTCTCCCTAAGTGCTAGGGAAATGCAATTTGCCTTCATTCCAAGTAAACCCATGGCTGCTTGAATTTTTATCAATTTCCATAACTTTCACAATTACATCATAAATTGAATATCGATTGAATGTTCGTCTCAATGCCGTAAAATATTAATTACCCTCTTTCCATGTAATTACGAAGTTTTTAATGGGTTGAAAAATGCAATTTGCATCCGAGGAATTTCCGGAGCTCTTTCCTGGGGGAAAACCTTTACATTCCTGGCTCGAGAGATATTTTCCTCTGTGATAATTAATGAGGGTGTGAAGCGACAGGTTATTGGAAGGCAAAAATGCCTGCTGAGAAGTAGATGAGAATATTTTCAATAAATATTCAGTGGAGAAACCCATCAATATCGCCCATTCGAATAAAATTATACTCTAATTCGATGAAATTTCCGGTATAAAAGAAAATATTCGTCTCATGACTGAGTCTTCACTCAAATAAGAAAAAAATGAGTTTAATGGATGGATTATTATATTATTTGATCACTTAGATAATTAATAATTGTCCCTATCATTTTGCAATTAATTAAACCACTAATAATAATAATCTGAATCACAAATTACCAATTATAATTCATTGATAAAAGCTCCGCAGACTAGTCATAAAATTATTTAGAAATGTCCAGTGCGTTATTGGAATGTACAAATAACCGGCAATCGATATTATCCATTAAACAATTTAGTCAACAGTTTTTATACCCATGGAGAACTAATCATAGTAACGGATGATTAATCATTGCAATGAACAATTAATGTAGAATGCACCCAGTCCGCGATGATAAATATGATTAAAAAATAAGTACTTAATTAATTAATTAATTAACATTAAAAATTAGCATTTTAGTTGTGAAACGGCGGGCGCATTAATTAATTTTCTGGGATAAGTCAGAATGGATCAAATCATTAAAAACTGCTCATCGTGATGGATAACTATTTGAACGATTGATTAATACGCATTTGTCACTTATGACTGAAATACTAGTTGGTCGTTGAGGGAATAAGTAACAGAACAAAATTGAAAACCCTAAATTCTATATTCCTTATTTTGCAGAAGGTCATATTGAATTCCACGGAAGAACAATCATTAGCAAATATTGGGAATAAATAATTGTAACAATTGTAATAATCGTAACAGTAAAGGTAATCGTTGGATTCACAAGTAAGACGAAATAGAACAATTACAATTTTTGATAGGAAAGGTAATAAAAATGGAAACTCAATTTTCGTAAGGAAAGTAAATTATAACGAAAATTGAGAATTACCATCGGTTGTCTTTTCTCAATTATACAATTCATACAATTTAATATTATTCTAGAAATTAGTACGCAGGGAATAACATATATTAAACCCTTTAATTACCAAAGCATCTCATAAATACTTCGAATTCTAATTGTCATCTACGTTACAGTTAGTGCCATGACCAAAAATCAAACATTCTAGACGGGCCACGTCTGCAGCTGGAGAAACGGGTTATTAGCAGCAGATGCGAATGATGGGGGACATCCATGTAAATCCAGATATGTTTAGTACATTCATCTTAGCTCCAATGCTCCATCGGCGATGAGTCTCAATGTTAGTAGATTCTCGGAGAATTAGAGGAGTACATTCTCCGGTTATTAGATTCCTCTGAGATTACGATCGAATTCAAATTCACAGGTTTGCAATTATTTCGAAATTATGGCGATATGGCGCACTAATTCGGGTGGAATTGGATTTATTGCGAGTATTTCGTGAGTGAGATTCTCGATTCGTTCGATTAATTTCAAAGATTTTTCTCGAATTATTTTTTTACATCAGAAGTAAAAAAACAATTAACAAATTAGGCTTAGGGAAGTCTTAATTACAGAGTTTTTCTTATTGGGAGGTGGAAATTTCTGTCTGATTTTTTCAAAGTTGAATCGTTGCAATGATTTGGTCGAAAATTTTTGAATGCTCGACTTGAGGATTTTTATTTTTCAACACTTCCGTGTACTTTGTAATTTTGGTCACATTATATTCCCACGTTAGAGGTAAAAAACGAGAGTTTAACAAATTTCATTTATCAAAGTCTGACGTGCAGAGTTTTAAATTCTGCCAAGTTGAGTCTTTTCAATCACTCAATTAAAAATTTTTCAATCCTCCAATTGAGGATTATTTTTTTTTACTATTTCTGTGGACTTGCATAGAAGTTTTACAATAAATATTTTACCACTAGCTGACAATATTTGTAATTACAGAAAAAATAGATCTCTAAGTTGGAATGTAATAGAGCCTTTCGTCTATTTTCGGTTGCTTACAGAATACGTCCCTTACTTATTGCGAAAGAAAATGAAAAGCGAATTTTTTGGTGACGACACTAATGCTTACGCTACCCGCCTTTTTATCTTCAACATCGTACCCATAACGACAAAAATCGATTTCAGCCTAGGGCAGGCGAAGTAATTGAGGCAGACTATTAAATAATATTCTCGGGCTTTTTCATTGATCGACACACATGTTTTCAATCTCGACAGTTTCAATGGTTTTTTTTTTTTATTGAAAATTCTCTCCATGTGGAATTGAAAATTTCCGCCTGGAAATATTGTGAATAAATATTCCCGGAAAGAGGAAAAAAACGATGGTATTTGTTTTAATAATTAATGGAATGATGGTTTCTGTTCAATTTTGTTCTTTCAAAGCTGCCATCCGGATCAATTTGATATTCTGATGTTGACGAAGCGCCGAATTTTTTGCGTGTATTCCACTGACGTTGAATGACAAATACTCAATTTTGACGTTCGTTTGATGTCCACTATTCGGGATATTACGGGGAATAAGTGATGATTGACGCGCTCGTTGATTTTGGAGAGTTTGGAATTCAGGTTAACTAGCGAGTTTTAAATATTTAAATTATCAATCAAACGCATCTAGAGGTTTTATTCGACTATAAAATATTGAAATACATCGTGTTACCAATCACGGATTGATGATAAATTTTTATCCTTCGTTTTACTCGAATTTATGTGATACAGAGGGGAATCGAAATTCGAAAAAGTTTATTGACATTATCCAGTCACGAATAATATTGAGAGAAATACAATTCTTTACGTATTTTATCATCCTAACGTAATCAAAAAATTGTCTAAACATAAAACCGTCGAAAGTGTTCACTCAACAATTCGGGGGAAAACCCATGGAGATTTTCGAGACCAAAATTGAAAATTCCAAAAATCTGAAAATGAGTTAAACCGCGTTCATTGGAACTCGAAATAATAAAAACCTCAATTAATTTTCTATTCCATCAGGGAATTTTCAATAAATTTTCTTTCAACGCAAACATCCAATGAATCGTCTGATTGAAAATAATTTCGATTCAGGAGAAAACTTGTTATTTATTTAATTCTCAATTCTCTCCATTCAAAGGGGGGGGGGGTGGTCTACCAAATGAAAGATTCTCTTCAATTTCAATCCATCCAAATGTTTAAACGTATTTAATGAGATTTTTATGACTGACTTTTTCAACTCATTCTGGTAAACTGAAGTGGCTAACTTTTACCGTATTGCAACGTGTGAAATCGAGTTTCAGTGTTGAGAAAGTTGGGATAGTCGAGGGGTGAGTTGATCCTGAATGGCCCTCGACGGAAATTTGAGGCTACCGACCTTCCATATATATATCAGTTACGTATTAAACCACGTTAACTCGAGTGAATTTATGAGGCTCACACACGGACGAGTAATTCTCCCGTAAAGTGATTCAATTAGTAACATTTTAAATGCCATACACTATTTTTCACTCATTCATAAACTTCCGGGATAAATTAATGGCCGAAAAATTCACATCATACATTTATATCCTTTCGCATCCCCTTTTTTGTTCAGAGAAAATTTTTCTTCAATTAGGTACGTCTCTCCACTTCCGGCAATTTAATTTAATGGAGTGGGTGGCCATGCCACAGGGGAATCATGATAATAATGTGGAAGTTTTTCGAGTAGTAAAAGAAAATGCGAGTCAAGTGCACCAGCGGTGCTTGGAAGTTCCTGCATTCGTTACTTATTTGCGACGTTACCGGGGGGATTCCGAAGGGGATAAAAGTATAGTCACTTGAATATTTGCATTTCATTGAATTTTTACTGATGTGTTGCACGAAAAAAAAAATCTGAGGATTCACTCCTCGAGTTTTCTATTAAACTCCCCCTTCCTCCTCCGCCCACTTGCCTTAAAAAAATATGGATAAACCGTTAATAGAACCAGGACATTGTATGATCAAATACGATTTTATAATGTGATAATGGCATTCATCACAAAGAACTTTAATTTTCCACAAAATTTTTCAATTCGAAATCTCAATTGCCAAATTGAATCCTTAAAATTGTCATTTTTTAAATTTGCCTCCACACCATTTGTTTATTCTGATTAGAGAAAATAAAATAAAATTGAAAACCTTAATATTCAGAAGGAATCATATGATGGAAAATACCTGATTAAATTCTAAATTAATAAATAATAAAATATAAGTGTTCACTGGAGACTGTCTTTCTCTTGCTTCGAGAGATGAGCTTTTCACTTTAAAGAAATCACAGAAACAACAGACGAATGAGATTTATTTCCTCCCCAAAATCCAAACAAAGCCATTAACACAAAAAAATCCCATTCTAATAAATTTCAAATAACCACAAACAGTTTTACCTCCAAATTTATCCCTATTGCTCGTTGCATTCATTCGCTACCATTTATCTCCTTTAAAAACAATGAATTCCTTCGCCCCCCCAAACAACGTAAATAAATTTCATTTTTCCTATTCACTTACCGGGCACAGGAGCAATAAAATGAATATGAAAACATTATTTTTCCAATTAATTTCAGATAATTCTAAATAGTTTTATTTCCCAATGTAACAAATGGCTCTCACCCATTACGGGCCACAATAACCCACCCCTCCGCCTCCGAAAAATCCCCTGGAAAAGCTCGAGTCTCCAGCAGGATCACCGCAGTTCTTCCATCCAATCCACACTCTCCCATAAATTGAATTTCCTCCTGAGTAACAATTGCTACACGACTCACGTCTGCATTGATTGACCCCATTTACAGCAATTAATTTTCATTCAATTCATTAAAATCTCCTAAAACTGTTCCCTCGTAAACTGATTAAAATGCTAATCGTTATTTGCTTTGATATAGATTAAATATCCATACAATTTAATTGAATTTTCGTTAATTGATAATCCCATCCTCTTATCCATGCAATTTTCACGAAAACGTTATCGGTCAATTTAATGTGCAATTTTACGCCACTTTATGTGAATGCAATAATGCGGGAGCGCTAATTAGCAGTTGAATTATCAAAATTTAATGACGCGCATTTTATACGAACGACAATTGTATTTACTATTATTATTACTGTAATGGGAAACCTTGAGTACATGAATGCTCGACGGTATTTCCACATTAAAAAAAGAATCCAATCACGAGAGTTGAAAGAGGGGGATTTTTTTGCGTTCGCTATTCGACAATATTCAAATTAATTTCATCTCACGGAATATACGAATTATTTAAATAATATTAATTATCGGGTATTCCAAAGCATTTCCAATGACTTTTAAAATCAGACGAATTTGTTTCCAGTGAGCAATAACTAAAACAAATATCTGTTGAATTATTTTAACTGCAATTTATTATTATTTAATGAATTCGCTTCGGATGCCCATTGGAGATAAAACCGAAAATTCTATCGATGCTTCATTGTTTACATTATTATCGAACTAACTATTCAAATTAAAATGCCTCTAATACCCTCTTCATTTAAACAAACCGTGGAGGCTTTATTGAGATTAATCTGAATGAAATTATTTGCAACTGAGGACTTTTAACTGGCGGCATAAAGGTTTCAGCCAGTTTCATGAACCAAATTTTTCATAAATGAAAATTATATTTATTATTATTACTGTACTATACACCTCGAATGTATGAATGGCCTGGCTGAAAAGCCAGACTGGCATTTCCACAATTTCTGAAATCCAAGTCACGAATGTCGAGCGAGTAAAAGTTATTCGAAGTTTACGAATAATGTTTTTGAAATTATATAACCCTCTCCATTCACAAGCCCTACGATTGCATAAACATTTTCCATGGCTTCTGTGTGTTTATAATTATCATAGGGTGTAATAAACTGGCATATGCCGCTATAGGCGTAACAGTTATAAAACTTGATAAAATTGCATTCATCGTTATATACAGACTGTAATATGCAAAGTGTTATTTTCCCGAGTGCGCATACGTGTCTCTTCCGTCTCCCATGAATTCTGGACGAGATTGAATGAATAAATGCGGAGGGAGATGGGGAATAGCGGGACTTTATTGTGATTGCGATGAGAGAATCGTGAATTTGGATGGAGAAATCAAGGAAATGTAGGGGGGATGAATTTTTTATTATGATGCATTTGTTCACTGCATTTTCAGTCATTTTTTTACGCGCTAGAAATTTTAATGGCGAAAGCCGTTGCTGCGCACTGGGGGAAATCGTTAGTAAAAATTATTCAACCGATTGATAATCGCCTGGCGTTTGGCCATTGGGAGAAAAAATTACTCAACCGGTCAATACCATTGAAGACACATTCGATAGCAATTATGGACACGTCTGAATAAATTTTATCATTTAGTTAACCAATTTGGCTGACTTAGAGGATTTTTTTTTTGGGAAGCAAATTTTTCTTTCTCTGTCAACCGAGCACAATTTTTCAAGCTCATTATTTCTCCTCGACGAAGACTCTTTGAATATTTACTTTTAAATCGAATGGTTGAATAAATATTTGTAAAATGGAGGTTTGTTTTTTAATTCATCTTCCCTCCTCCACCTCTCCATTTATTGAATTATTTCCCTTCGTTTTCTCCCAAAAGTGCAGTCCCCACTCATCTTGAACAAAGTTTCATAGAAATACAGAACAAATTCTCTGAAGTAGACAGAGTGCCGACATTTCGCAAGAAAGAAGGATAATGGAAGCATTGAAATTATTGTTAATTAATTAAAACTGTGACACTCGGCCTGGGAGACACGAGGGACGACAAACTCGAAACTTGGTAATAGAAAGTATATACGAACTTCCCCCAAACTATATCGATTCTTTCCTCTTCCTTTTCCGACACACAGACTACTCAAATTACTTAAGTGAATTACATCAAAGGGACGACGCCTTTCAGCTCATCTACCGTAGTATAAAAAAAAAAGTGGAAAGTTAGTTATCCCCTCTCGAATCTCATGTTTCTAATTCACTGCATTTTATTCCCTCCCGCCGATGCTATTTATTTGACTGGCTCGCACCCAAAACAAAAAATATAAAAAAATCATCTTCTGGATATTATATCCGAAGGAAACACAGGAGCTGTACCTGAAGAAATACTTCAAAGGTGAATTTTCCTCGATTTTTCTCTGTGATATCATTTCATGTTTCAATTATAATGATTTATAATGTAAGGTGCACTAAGTAATTGCCCCCAAACCTTATGAAAAGAAATCGCATTCATCAGACGATTTTTCTTAATGTTTTCTAAAAAAATATTTACGCATTCCTTACGGCTACTTTAATCAATATTTTTATGCCACAGGTGCCCGTAATCCGCGATTCAACCGAGCGAAGCGAGGGCACAATAACATAAAATATTTTTCATCGTGCTCTGTCGGAAAAGTAACTTTTCAGTCACTTCCGCTTCGCGTCGAGTGACTGAAAAGTGCTTTTTCGACACATTGCGATGAAAAATATTGTTCGTAACACGTAAAAAGGTAGCTTTTGACTCGTGGGATTATGTCACTCGTCTTCGGCTCGTGATATAAACCTCCCACTCGCCAAAAACCATTTTTTTTTACTTGTTACGAAATATACTATTTCATCACGCTGTGTCGGAAAAGTAACTTCGACTCGTGGGATTATATCACTCGCCTTCGCCTCGTGTTATAAACCTCCCACTCGCCAAAAACCATTTTTTTCACTTGTTACGAAATATACTATTTCATCGCGCTCTGTCGGAAATAGTATATTTCGTAACAAGTGAAAAAAAATGGTTCTTGGCGAGTGATATAATCCCACGAGTCAAAAACCACTTTTTTCACGTGTTACGAACAATATTTTTCATCTCAATGCGTCGAAAAAGCACTTTTTAGTCACT
>JAPYZM010001880.1:0-16300 GCA_030522845.1 Psyttalia concolor
ATATGATGGCTGATTACTGCTGGTCGATAAAACGTGATATTATTGACGATTCCCATAAAAAAATTACTCCCAGACGTAATTTTACAGCTAAACGCAAAACATCTCACTCAAAATAGCCTCATAGCGACTATTGTACATGATATTTCTGTAGAAGTGTTCAAATATATGTATTTATAATATAATAATTGATATTTTTCTGAAAATTAAAAAAAAAACATTTTTCTTATTTGTAAAAAAATCTGATGTGATAGAGTAATTATGTAGGTAATTTTGTGTTCAAAATGCTATAAATTAGTGATATTTATCACTCATATCAAAACAACTTTCAAAAAGTCTTTTTTTGTCGGCCGTAAAGAAAATAAATAATCGGTCATTGTATTTTCACAATATTTTTGTCGCAGACTTGACAGATTATCAGGCTTATTGAATGGCATTCAATGGGTTATGTGAAAAAAAATGAATACCTATTGTTTTTTCACGACTTTTTAACGAACATGAAGAATTTAAGTCTTATTGTCATTCTATATTCATGATCATTAGTCTGAAATTCTATGAGTACATTGAAGGAAGATGTGAAAACAATTGGTAATGATTCGATTCTGAGAAAACAGAATAAATGCTCCTTTGCAACTATTCTTCATTTAGAGAAACATTCATTCATTTCTCTCAGAATTAAATTGTTAACAATTCTTTTGACATCATTCTCCAATGTATACATAGAATTTCAGCTTATTAGTTAAGAATATTCAATGATGATAAGTCTGAAGTTCTGTACATCTGTGTTTAAAAAAGCTTTCGGCGAAACTATTGATAATATTAATTATCCAATTTTTTGAGAACTGAATTACCATTATCATGTCAAGACCTTTTTTTAAACATATATAAAAAATTTCAATTTCACTGTCATTAAACATTCACGGTCATTAGTCTGAAATTCTGCCAAATGTTAGAGAAAAAATATTGTGGAAATACAATCACCGATTATCAATTATTTCCAACACAATTTGATCTTAATGAAAATACATAATCGCTTATTCTATTTTCACGATATTTTTGTTTCACACTTGACAGATTTTCAGGCTTGTTGAATAACAGTCAATGGGTTATGCGAAAAATAATCAAACATACATGCAAAATAAATGATTCGTGATGAAAGATGCTTTTTGATTCGAATAATATAGAATCTGATTACATATCAGATTCTATAACTTCTAGAAAGGGATATTTCATCACGACTAATTTGTTGACATATATTTTCGGTCATGTTCAGCATAACCGATTGAATGGCATCTTTATTGATACACTATTATTTCACCACTCTTTAAGCTATTTCACTCCTAATGAGTGCCACTTAAATATCTTATTGATTATTAATTGTATATAGAATGATAAAGAATTTATTAAAGAAATTTATCAGTGAAATTATTAAGTGCTTGCCCGCTAAGATAATGATAGCCTCATGCTCGCGATGATAGGCGGTGCAGCGGCCGTGTGAACTTCACTGGCTACTAACTTACCGGCCGAAAAAAGTGACACTTAGAGACTTACCGATAATAAAACTCGTGAAAATCCGAAATTCCATCGGTTGCTATGGAGCTATCAAGCCTCCTACACAATTTAACGACAATCTGAAAAAAGTATGCGAAAGATCATCCTCGGATTATATCATGTATCTGAGGATGATTTTGCTCGAACTGCGCTGGTTTTCCCATAATAAACTAAACTAAGTTTAGGAGTAGTGGAGGGGGAAGTTGTTAGGTGAATATCATACGCAATAGCATCGGCCATCTCTGTCGCACCGCTCTGCATGTCAACTTGACCGATACGCTATCGCGTATCTTGATCTGCTGAAAAAATCACAAAAAATTTTGTGAAAAAATCGCGCCGAGTTGACATTTTGTTTTACTATTGCATGCCTAAAAAAATGAGAATATAAATAACTATTGTGACGTGGCGGATAAGGGAACGTCCTAATAAGAAGGGTAGTTGTCGACGTGGCTCTCTCCCTCCACCCCTCTTCCATGTGGACAAGCAGTAACCACAGCAGTGCACGAGGGACTAGTAAAGTAGGTCAGGAAAGTAGGTCGTGGACCGTACACCTGAGGGCAGCAGTTACCGGACACTGCTGTCCATCATGAATTAAAGCGAATTACGATCGGCCGAAGCCAAGGTACAAGGGAATAGGTGCCAAAATGTAGAATCAGCGGCCATGTTGGAATCACTCTGTTCCTAACTTTCATCGTGGTTGCACGCCTCTAGTTTAAGTTGATTAGTTATTAAGTATTTAGCCCTAAGTATTCATTAAGTATTTAGTGTAGTGTAAAACCGGTGGGGCTGAGGACGACCACGGAGCTGGAGCTTCTACGAAGCATTGGAGGGCGCTTTTGACGATTTCCGAGGGAGTAACGAGGATTAATTCCCAATAAGCCGAACAGCGTGTGAGTACCCCTTTATTTGCATTGGCAGGTGTACGAGCACAGCGTAATTCCCTCACAGTTATGAATTCCCTCACACGGTGGAGAATTGCTGTGCGTTTATTCCTAACATTAACAATCGAGTATCCCGAATGGTTGTAATTATTTCCCCGAACAGAAGTGGCTGATGTCCTCCTAATGGTTGTCAAGTACTTCGCGAATGCTTATTGAGCCGCGGTGATTCGGTGGATTATTTATTGTAGGGACTACTATAATTGAGGGCCACAATAATCCCGCCGTATTGTCCGTAAGTCACACGCAACTAGTAGTGCTACGTTATTAATTAGTTGCATATTAATTCTGAGACTGGGAGGCGATCGCGTGGTAAGTAGGTCGCCCCGCGTGAGGTCGGTAACCGCCGTGGTGGGGAGGTCGATGACTACCGTACTGGCTGCAGGACGTGTGGTGGGGGTTATCAAACGTTGGATAACGGACAGTAGGCGGTTGATAACCATTATTAGTCATTTGGTGGTAAGCAAAACTGTACCCGGACATTAATTACGTGAATTATACGTTTGTCATTTGTCGATACCATTCATTGTGAATATATTGGATATTCGAGGATAACCTACAGCCTTTGATTCATTATCTGATAACCCGAAAGAACCATTCATTTATCGTTCTTCCGAACAAAGTGCCGAGCCGTATTGTTTATTAGCCCGAATAGAATAGAACCAGCCCGAACAACAGGTATAGTAGGCATGAGGCAGTAGAAGAGAGAGCAGGCTGAAGTCCGAAATTGTCACCGAGGTTTTCAGCAGAATTTCCTAGTTGTCTCGTGGTCGTTCGGAAGGGTTTGTGGGGAATTTTAATTAGGGAATTTCCCACCCCCTTACATGGCGCCCGAACAGTTTTAGAGGCTTGCTTCGCAGACGTCTAAAGACCCGATAATTGGGACCCAAAAGTAAATGATCGAACGGAAAATTTTTGGAAATTTTTGAGAAGTGAGTTTGAGTTTCGAATTCAAAGATGCAATGAACAATAATGAGATGAAACTGAGAGAATTCAATACGCTAAATTAATATTAATAATTAGTAAAACGTGATTGCTTTGCCCAAACGAAGCCAAATAGGAGGACACGAATTAAACCGAATAGTTAGAATTCGGACGTCAAAAATAATTTTAGAATTCCAATTCAAGTTGTCAATTGTCTTAGCATATACGAGTCGCGATTACCGAACTCTAATAATAGTAACGATAGCTCATGATTATTCAAAGTCGAGTAATAGACTGCCGGGAGGTGGGACAGTTCATTGCCACGGGACATGACCACATTCAAATTCGGGGTTGTTAATGGCGGGGAAGAATCAAGGCGGTCAATTATTGCGATAATAAAGGAGAACTAATTGGAATGACACATCGGATAATAATCACACCGCGGCAATAATACCGGTGAACCGAACTATCATTCCGAGATAGTATTCAATAATCGCTTCAAACGAGCCGAACTGAAATCGCGCCATTACCATCCCCAAACAATTGCCCATCCTTGCGAACAGTTAGTCGGGATAATAGTCGCTTAGTAGCGAGTGCCAACCGTTTGGTGGTGATTGGTAATCACTTCATAATCGGTACCAAACATTCGGATGTGGTTGGTAGTTGCTTCGTAGCGACCGCTGAACTTTGTTGGTGATTGGTAGTCGCTTAGAAACGAGGGCCAAACGTTTGCTAGTGATTGGTAATCATTGGATGATAGGTACCAAACATTTGGTGATGACTGGGAACCACCTCGTCGCGACTCCTAGGCGTCAATACTGATTGGTAATCATTGGACAACAGGTACCAACACTTGGTAGTGGTTGGTAATCGCTTTTTTGCGACTACTGAACTTTGTTGGTGATTGGTAACCACTCGGGAGCGAGTACTAAATGTCGGTGGTCACGGGTAATTATCTATAGTGCCTCCGGAACACCTAGGAGCGGGCATTATAGGCGAGAGTCGATCGCGCCTAGGAATATAATTGCCTCTCAGTCCTAACCCGTTGGTTACTTTCGCTCGAGAGAGAGTGGCGAATACGCTGTGCTCATGCCACCAGTAGAGTGACAATTGACTATTGGCAAACTATTCTTCCTACTGTACTGACTTGATACGAACCGTATCGTGCAGGAAGCTGCTTCGGGGTGTCTCGGCACCATCCTCCTACCCTGACCCCACAGTATCCCGATCCTCTAAAGTGCGAGAATAAACCAGTCGCCGTCAATTCAGACATAGAGTAGGGAGAAGTATTGCGAAATATTGTGTAAGGTAGTCATTGGTGTCGATACGCCCAAACCTCTCTCTCCTGCAACATCAACGTCGTCGCCATCGCTGCCGTGGTCAACGCAAACGACACAATAGCAGCGCAGATCGACGGACAGGACCGGTTCCACTTTCGCGTCCCTCTCGTCTCTCCGAGTGTGCGGAATTCAGCGTTGGAGGAGGAGCTTGCTAGAATTGCACATGGGAATTTAGTCGCTATAATGGACGCCATTGGACTGTGAGTTTCCGAGCGACCCAGGCCGGAAATATTGTATCGGACCAGACGGTACTAGCTGATCCTTCGGGGACAGGCTCATAATGGCTTCTGGGACGACCGCCATGATTTCACAAGGGGAGCCCCAGTCACGCTGGGCGGAGCAGCCCTAGTGGGAGTCCTCCCATTCAGCCCCCTACCGGGGACACCCGATCACACACCGGTAACGGCCGCTCTCCAACAGTTGGTGGAGAACTCCATGCAGATGCAACCATATTCCGCGAAGGGGGCCAACCAGTATGCACCGGTACCATTGAGGCCATATCAGTTCAACCACTTCCGGCAGTATGGGCCGTACCCGTACCAAGTGTCACCACGGCCGTACTCCTTCACCCAGGCGGGGCCCACCATGTTTCCATCTGATGCTCAGACGTGGGATCGGTATAAGGCCCGGTATAATTACTATGACGTTGACGAGATTAACCAATCCGCACCGGCGAGGCTGCATCATGCGCCATCGCAAGCTCACGCACCTACCTTCGGGCCCTCTCGACCCCGCAGTCCCGTGGACATTACAGAAATCCAAGCGGACCTAGCCGCAGCAATCTGCCCATTGACTACACCAGGTGCCGTGCGAAGTACCTCGTTACCAGTCAGGGGCGTTGCCCCATCCATCCTGTCGCTGGATGACTCGGCCATTCCGGCGGTCGCCCACGGCCCGGGCGATCGAGTAGCCGCACAGACTGGCGGGGAACAGCCAATGGACCTAACCGAACCAGTGGCCGGACGAGTCCCCTGGCGCAGCGTGACAGTTTGCCCTGACCCAAGCCAAGGCAGACCATCGAGGTCGCTTGCGGACAGACCAAGCTATCCGGGGCAGGAGGCTGGAATAGTGTCGCCGATCGCAGGCGAGCCAAGAATAACCTCCATACCGACTCATCCAACCCGGCTATCACAACCACTGATGATGATATGGGGCCCATAGCTTCAACGGCCGGAACGTCAACATCAATGAGACGCCAAGTACGACGCCAGTTACGAGGAGCCACCATCGCAGGACGTGATATCCTCCGAGCCGGACCGGAATTAGCGCGGAAGTGACCATACCCAGTGGCTCAAGGGAAGACCCAACGGTTCTGGCGGCCGATGGCCCCGACCTCCCACTGGAGGGTCCAGTCGAATCCGGTACCGGCCGATCGGTGGGGGAGACACCCGCGTGGGGGAACCCTAGAGATGTTCAGCCACATGGAGCAGCCCCCCGTATAGCGGGTGGCTATCAATCGCACCAACCAGCCGAGAGAAATCCCGGACACCTCAGAGATGATCGCGATGTGCGGAGAGGCTAAACAGCCCGAGACGCTGGACTACCTACGTCACACGTACCACCGTCGGCACCACCAACGTCGACAGGCCGAACAGGGGTACGCTTTCGTGAGAACGCCATGGTGTTGGGTGATCCCAGCCCAGCCAGCTCCCCCAAACCACCGTACGTACTGGATCAGTCCGGGGTAACGACATCGGGACGGTGACCAACCCTCCCACCGGGCTATGCCACAATGAACACAGAAATCGGTGTACCACCATCAACGATGGCACCGCAACTGGAACAGCAGCGGACCTACACTAATCAGAACGCGACCTGCCCGCAGTGGGCTCCCTCGTACGCCGATCAGTACGGTTACTTCGCCTCGACACCGCGAGGCAATCCCTGTCAACGGGCCGGATGGTATACCCCCTTAAACCAAACGTATACCGCCCAACCTGCCGAGAACACCAGTAACCCAGGTGGGCCCAACATTCACATCGCCCACTTGTGGCCAGATGCGGCCTTCGTACAACCACAGCCCATGACCCCGCCGCCACCCCCACCAGGGGGGGATGATGACGACCGAGATGGCGACGGCGGCCGACCCCGACCAGTGGGTCGGGGATCGGGGGGTCGCAGGAATAACAATGATCGGAACGGGCCGGGCGACGGTGGAGATCCACCGGGGCAACCACCCACGAGGAGACCCGGGGCCCGGGCGGATCACCCGGAGACCCGGCTGGTGACCCGGACTACTTCGACATGACACATTGGTCGAATCCCTTCCTAGACCGAGACTATCATCCCGGAGGACAATTCTCAAGGGTCGTGGACGCCATCCGAAAAAGCGACATAAGGTTCTATGGAAGGGATGACGAAGTCGTGAAGAAGTACCTTAAACGACTAGATTACTTCGCCAGATCGCATGGGGTGTCGGAGGCCGAAATTCCAAAAAAAACCCTATTCGACCTGGCGTTCGACTGGTTTGACGTGGAGAAGGAGAAAATCTTCGCATATTCGGAATTTCTCCGCCGGATACGCGCGATGTACGCTAGCCGTGAATGGCGCGGTAGGCATGCGAAGTGGTTACAAAACCGGACACAAGCCACTGGGGAGAGCGACATGCCCAAAGTCTGCTCCGTGATGAATCAGCTGGGGTACCCAGAAGTACACCAGGTGGAGTTCCTTCTAAATAATCTACACCCGGACTACTATACGGCCATGGACCGTCGCAGGGTCTTCACCCTGGAACAATTTCGGGATGAGGCTAAACATGTGGAAGAGAACATACGCTATAGAAGGGAATATCGGCCACCATCAACGTCACCAGTTGCGGCCCGCAAATACCCTGGCAGCTCGCCCAGAACCATTATCAATAAGCAACCGTACCAACGTCCACCTTACACCCGCCGAACCCTCAGCTACGTCGGAGATGAACCAATGAAATTGAGCGAAGCGGAGGGGATTATCGACGGTGTCCAATCTGAAAGCGCGGAGTTCGTAGTCATGGCCGGAGTAGAATGCTCAAATGACCGAGAGGAGCCGAAGCCGCCAAAAGCAGCCGATTCCACACCCTCACCGACAACTGCCGCACGCAGTCAACGGTACGGCGCCGCAACTCCCACGGGGTACTACGGACAACCCACTACACCGTTCCCCCGAGGATACGTGAGCTATGCTTTAACTGCGGGAAGATCGGACACGGCTGGCGAACTTGCCCGCAGTCGGCGAAACGTGCAAGTGATCACGAAGAATGGACGGGAGTTCATGCAGCGCCACAAAAGAGTGGCCGAAATAGCCGCAGTCCTCACGCTGCCTTCCGAGCAGTCATTGTTGGATTACCTGAGTTCCCTGTCCCTCCTCGACGTTCCGGAAAACTTCCTCCAGAGTCATCAATAAAGTCGCTTAGGGACTCTGGAATCACAGGCGACATATTATCCCTCTCCCAAATACAGCCACGTTGCATGAAGCCCACTGGCGTTGCGGAACAGCTAAGGAGATCGCTATGCACTATGGGACTACCACCGAACACGATCATGGCTGAGGAAGCCGCAAAGCTCGCAAGCGATCTGGGCAACCATCAGAGGTGGTACATCGCACTAGAACTTTGCCGACAGCTGCGAGAGGCACTCATCGATAGCAGTCCCGGAAGCTCCTGCATCAGTCCGCGCTTGGGAAACCAGTTGATGGGGTTCGTCCTCCCCATACCCGGACACTTCTACGCCGCAAATGGATCTACCATGGGGATAGAGGGCCGAGTGGTGCTCAAATTTAAATGGAGCGACCGCTGCGAACTATTCCCTGTGTATGTCCTAGCTCTACTATAAGAAGACTTCATCCTGTGAATCGATTTCATCCGCAAGATGGGGGTTGAGCTTAACGCACACCAAGACACTTGGAGACTGCCAGGCGGACAACCGCAAACTTTCGCATCACCAAGAACCGACATTCACACGTGGCCGAAAGTCACAGTAGAGCGATTCCGGATCTGGATCAACACAATCAGCACCCAGCCGTCCGACGCCAGCGATATGGATGCCTAGCGGGAAGAACTGACGACCTGGCTGTCGTATGAGCGAACGTGGTCCCAATCACACCGGTGCTTCAATATCACATCGAATTATTGGACCCAAAAACCGAACCGATCGTATAACCGCCACATCGAACTACACCACAATGTCCAGCCCTCATGTGGCAAAACGTTGATGAGATGCTGGAGGCCGCATACATTGAGCCATCACATAGTAACTGGTGCAGTTGCCCGGTTCTGGTCAAAAAACCGGACGGGTCGCTTCGGTTCTGCATCGACTTCGACAATTAATAGAGTCATCAAGAAGCTCAGTTACCAAATAGAACCACTAGAACGAGTCTTGGATGGATTAGGAAAAGCACACTTCATTAATAAGCTGGATTTGAGCAAGGCGTACTTTCACGTGGAATTGACAAAGGGGTGCCGTGACATCACCGCATTCTTCGTCGTAGAGTGGGGTCTCTACCAGTGGGTGCGGATGCCTTTTGGCCTATCTAATGCCCCCGGAATCTTCCAAAAACTGATGAATAGCATCATCACGCCGGAGCTGTACCCGAATGTATTTGCGTAACTGAACGACATTATCATCATAACAGCCACAAATGGAGATCACCGGAGGCTGTTAAGCTTGGTCTTGGACCGACTAGGCGCAGCAAACCTAACGGTCAACCGAAAGAAGAGCCAGGTCTTGTGTAAACAAACTCCGTTCCTAGGCTACATTATCAGCGTGAATGGGCTGTCGGTTGATCCAGATCGAGTGAAACTGATCCTGGAGTACCCCGCACCCCGCACGCCAACGTCACTCAGGCGATTCTTGGAAATGACAAGGTGGTATTCAAGGTTCCTGGGAAATCTAGCCAAACGGAAAGTCGACCTACTGAAACTCCTGAAGGAAGACCAGAAGTGGAAATGGGATGAGGCCCAACAACAGGCGTTCGACGAACTACGCAGGGCGGTAATCGACATGCCGATTCTAGTGCGGCCAAACTTTGCGGAGCCATTCCGGCTTCACACCGATGCCAGCAGTTTCGCTTTGGGTGCTAAGCTCACACAAAATACTGAGGAAGGGGAGAGGCCAGTGGCCTTCGCCTCACGGGTTCTGGGACCGGCCGAAGTCAACTATACAGCCACGGAGAAAGAGTGTTTGGCCGTGGTGTGGGCCGTAAAGAAGTTCAGGCCGTACATCGAGGGGGCAAAGTTCACCATGGTCACGGACCACCATAGTCTACGGTGGTTGTGGAGCCTTAAGGACACGAACGAGCGGCTCTGGAGATGGTCACTCGCCCGCGAAACGTAACAGATGGAGGTAGTGTACAGGAAAGGCAAAGATAACATCGTGCCGGACGTTCTCCCCAGGATGTATGAGGACGATCCGCGCCGGGTCAACATGGCACTGACATGTACCAATGATCTGTGGCACCTGCTACGGAAGGAGACCATTCGCAAGTTTCCCCAACACCACCCGGACGGGTGTCTGGAGGATGACAGACTCTACCACCACCGCCCCAACCTGGATCTTGACCTATTCATGCCAGACCTGAATGCCTGGAAGTTGGTCGTGCCCCCACAATCGCGATATAAAATCTTAAAGGACGCGCACCGTCCGCCGGAAGCCGGACACCTGGGAGTGGAGAAAACATACGAGAGAGTACATCGTAACTTCTATTGGCCAGGAATGTATAGAGACACCGCCCGCTATGTCCGCGGATGTCAACAATGTCAGGCATTCAAGTCCCGGCAACAAGGATCGATCGGCCTAATGAGAGAAAGAGCCGTAGAATATCCGTAGACGGTAGTCGCAGTGGACATTGTGGGGCTGCTACCACTCGGCAAGGCATACAACGCATATATCTTGGTCATGCAAGACACCTTCACCAAATACGTGGAGCTGTGTGCCCTAAAGAGAGCCACCGGACACACCATCTGGCATGCCTTTTACCAACAAATCATCTGCAGATGGGGATGCCCGAGATATGTCCTCACGGACAATGGTATGGAATTCACTGCCAAGTACTTCACCAACCGGCTCAGGCTATCGGAGATCACGCACGTCACAACGCCACCGTACCACGCGCAGGCCAATCCAGTGAAGAGGGTTAACCGTACCCTGAAATCAATTTCGCCATTAACACCGCCGTCCACTCCATTACAGGTTACTCCCCCGCCTTTGTTAACATGGCCAGACACACCGAGCAGGTCAATAAACTCAAACGAATATCCGAAAGACCTGAAACTTTAACACCTGGGGATGGATTAGTCTGGGAAGAAGGTATGAAGCGGCTTGAGCACCTGCATGATCTAGTATTTCGTCGAATCGGCCAAGCCAATGCCGAACAGGTGCTGCGATATACAGGGTGTCCCAGATAAAATTGTACACCCAAATAACTATGGAATGAGGGCAGTAATCGAAAAATCAATCAACTAGAAGTTGTAGTGCTCCAAGGGGGAAAAATAATGAGATGCATGTTTTGAGCATGAGTCTTCATGTTTTTATGCTACAAGCATAAGTTAATTTTTCTCATATGGGATCAAAAATTTTCTTATAACGAAAGTTATTGTACTCGATGAGCCGAATCCAATGATGTCACACATAATGTGTTTTTTATACTTTCTGAGCTCAAAAATACTAAAAATGGAGCTTGTCAACGATATTCCAAATTCAGACACAATATACAGCAAAATAAGGGAGAAACAAAAAGGCGCCAATGGATTGCCCTACTAGAAAGACGTTAGAACAAGTGCTCAATGTGCCCACCGTTCACTTCAAGACACAACTCAAGTCGACGTCGAAAACTCTGCAGAACATTTCGAAGCGCTTGGTGAGGGATGTTGAGAATAGCGTCTCTGATACGTGTTTTCATGTCTTCTGCAATCGTTGGTCGCTTTTTGTAGACTACATCTTTAATGTAGCACCGTAAATAGAAATCAAGAGGAGTTAGATCGAGCGATCGCGGAGGTACACGAACAGAACCACCTCTGCCGATCCCACGACGAGGAAAAAGAACATTGATATAATTCCTCACACCAAGTGCAAAATGCGGTGGCGCACCGTGTTGTTGGAACCACATTCTTAGACTTGTGTCCAAGTGTACATGTTCCAATAAAACTGGGAGGTCATCTTGTAAAAACGGAAAATAGCATTGACCGGTGAGTGTTCCGTTGAAAAAATACTGCTCAATCACTTGCCCATCAACAATGCCACACCACACATTTACACTCCACTGATTATGGTGGTCAATATGTTGAGTCCATTGAGGATTTTTCATAGACCATAAATGGGAATTATGACGGTTTAATGCGCCAATACTTTCAAACGTCGCCTGATTACTGGAAAGGGCATTTTGGAAAAACTCAGGACTTTCGTTCAAGATTCCTAGGCCTGGTGGCAAAAAGCAACACGATTCGGTCTATCTTGTGCAGACAGTGCTTGTGTCAATCTGATATGATATGGATGTTAAAAGTTCGATTTCAAAATATCGTGAGCTGTGCTTCGTGGAATATCTGAGTCTCTCTCAATTTCTCTTAAAGAGATGTGAGGGTCCATGTGGACCATGGCCAAAACGGTAAACATACGAGGATTGTCAGGATTCATCCGTTGTTGTCGTTGTCGTCGTTGCAGAACTCTTCCTCTTCGACAATTTCTCTCGATAATCTGAATGCATGAAGCTAAGGCATGACGTAATCGGTTTCAGTACCGTTGTCGATACAATCGAGCGGCCGCGCCATACGCACCTCGGCATTTTCCTAAAACCAGTAGAATATCCACAACTTCATTTGCGAAAGAAACCAAGATACGCGAAATCACTCAAAAATAATCTGAACTCAATAATGACCCGATTCGTACAAGCTAAGAAACAATAAACATGAAGGTACACCAGATAGCTCTGGTCTTTACACTTTGGTGTTTGCTGGTTCTTATTTAAAGGCCACTTTCTGTTTATCATGTTTGAATTTGGAATATTATTGACAAGTTACATTTTCAGTATTTTCGAGCTGAGAAAGCATAAAAAACACATGATGTGTGACGTCATTGGATTCGTCTCATCGATTACAACAACTTCTGTTACAAGAAAGTTTTTGATCCATATGAAAAAATTGAATTTATGCTTGTAGCATAAAAACATAAAGACTTATGCTCAAAACATGCATCTCATTATTTTTCCCCCTTGGAACCCTATAACTTCTAGTTGAAAGATTTTTCGAATACTACCCTCATTGAATAGTTATTTTGGTGTACAATTTTATCTCGGACACCCTGTAATGAGGGCCGTCGGGAAGTAGGGTTCCAGGAGGGAGACCTAGTCTGGCGGGTTAATCAAAAGCTATCCCAAGCGGGAGAATACTACTCCGCCAATCTCGGCGCAAAGTTTACTGGGCCCTACCGGGTTGTTAAAGATCGGTCACCCGTAAGATACGACCTCGAAGATGAAGGAGGGAAACTGTTCCAGACGGTTCATATCAAGGACTTGCAGAAATACCATGCCAAAAATCCTAAGTACATGTACCCTTCTCCCAAACAGTGTCACAACAGCGACACCAGCGACAGCGAGACGGCACCAGAGCCGAACACCCGCACTTCGGGAGGCGACAATGCCGCGACGGGTAACGGGGGAAATGGGCCGAGCGGAGTTCCTGGAGATCACGGCGAGGAAGGCCAATTGTCACCGAGAAGCCTTCCTGGTGAATCGGCACCGCAGCCGCAGCACAGTCTTCTCATCAGCAAGCGAGAACGAGGACGACCGAGGGGCTGAAGATCTACCAAGGCCCCGCCGCGTTCCCCCAGCCCGCGTAAGCTCCGAGCACGCGGCACAACGGCGAGCATGGTCGAACCCCTTCACGGCGTTACCGACACAGCGGAGGAGGAAGCTAGATTCCACCACCTCGACTGGATCGGACTCGAGCTCGATCCAGTCGACCACCTCGGCACAGACAGTGATCGAGGTGGAGAGTCAGAGGCCGAAGCAGGGGGATCAGGCTTCCCGGATAGGGAGCCCACATACGTCCTCTCCGTCGGAGCACTCCCTGGAAAGTGGGGCCAAAAAGCGACGATCGAACTCGCCGAAATCTGCGGTGAGCGCGCGCCAACCGAAGACCCCATCCGGACGATGGGTTGCAGAACCCCGACCCGCAGGACGTCCGCAACCGGTAGGGAAGTGGGTATCGAACAACGCACCCCCACAACCGCCGCAAGCGTCCACACCCAACGAAGGGCCCCGGGCGGTGGAAAATCCCATGCCGAAGGCGCCCACGAGCCTGAAGCCGACGCCATCACCGCTGACGGGGCGGCCAGCTCCAGCGGGGACCGAGCCGAAGAGGGGAGCAGAGCAGCCGGCGCCGCCGAAGACACCACCGACGGCCTAAGTACTGAAGACCGGGTATTCCCCATGTCAGTTCAAGCACTTGCACGAGGAGAGACATGGGGAGTACCCGACCGTAGTGGAGCAGCTGATCCGGATGGGGTCGGACACCCTCTGCTGGGCCTGGGATCAACCAGGTCACGTGGCGGGACAGTGCCCGAAATCCCAACACCTGTACTGCCACCTGTGCAGGTGGGCCCAGCACACGATCGCCAACTGCCCCCAGTGCAGTACGGCATGGAGGGAGAATCTCCGGTGCCGAGCGCGGAATCAACGTCAGTGCGAGCTGCGAGAGGCCGCGGAGAGACGGGAACGGAAGGCAAAGGAGAGGACGGCGAGAGGAGGGAGGAAGTGATAGCTCACCACTACCCAGAGGCGCACCGGACTCGTCGGAGAGAGAGAGAGAGGGAGTTAGGAGAGGTACCGCGGGGCGCTGGCCAAATACCGCGCGACTCAGTGGCGGGCCGACAAACCAACGTTTTTTTTTCTGTTCTTTCTCTTTTTATGTTTAGTTGTATTATTTAGCACATTATTAGTTAGTAACCATTAATACTCACCAGGGAACCGTACCTACCCTTCAACACAAAGACTGATGGCCGGAGGGCGGTAGCGCCCTCCGGCCATCAGTCCACAACCAAAGAGGATCTTTTGATTTGGTTTTCTTTTTTTGTCCATGTTCTTCTCGTTTATTATTATTTCGCGGAATGAGCTCCGCAGCATTACGCCGCCTCCCGGACATTATAATCGGTGGGTCGAACCCACAACAGGGAACAAATATAATCATTCTATCTGAAATGCGAACTTTGATTATCCCGAAACACCCTCCCTGACAGACCTGAACCTTCTGACAAGAACCCTGACAGAAGTGAACCCGATCCCCGGATACTCACATGCAGGTAAACGCAACTAATAACTTGCCAAATTCCAATGGGATAGGCGGGGACCGGCACCAAAGTGTGAACCAGAGTCGGGGACGGGTGAAGGAGAGGGTAAGCTTCGTCTGGGGCGGGGGCATGTGATGTGGCGGATAAGGGCACGTCCTAATAATAAGGGTAGTTGTCGACGTGGCTCTCTCCCTTCACCCCTCTCCTATGCGGACAAGCAGTAACCACAGCTGTGCACGAGGGACTAGTAAAGTAAGTCAGGAAAGTAGGTCGTGGGCCGTACACCTGAGGGCAGCAGATACCGGAAACTGCTGCCCACAAAAAAAAATTCAAATAGAATTAGAATTTAGAGAGAAAAAAATCCCGATAACCCAGCCGGGATTCGGACCCGGGTCTCCCAGTTACGAGCCGGGCACTCTTCCAACTAAGCTACCGGGTAAACCATCAATTAAATCGAATTACGATTGGGTGAAACCAAAGGACAAGGGAATAGATGCCAAAATGTAAAATCAGCGGCCATGTTGGAATCACTCTGGTCCTATCTTTCATCATGGTTGGACGCCTCTAGTTTAAGTTGATTATTTGTTAAGTATTTAAGGTTAAGTATTCATTAAGTATTTAGTGTAGTGTAAAACCGGTGGGACTAAGGACCATCACGGAGCTGGAGCTTCTACGAAGCATAGGAGGGTGTTTTTGACGATTTCCGTGGGAGTAACGAGGATTAATTCCCAATAAGCCGAACAGCGTGTGAGTACCCCTTTAACGTGGATTATTTCCCCGAACAGAAATGGCTGATATCCTCCGAATGGTTGTCAATTACTTCGCGAATGCATATTGAGCCGCGGTGATTCGGTGGATTATTTATTATAATTTATGAATATATAATTGAGGGCCACAATAATCACGCCGTATTGTCCGTAAGTCACACGCAACTAGTAGAGCTACGTTATTAATTAGTTGCATATTAATTCTGAGACTGAAAGGCGATCGCGTGATAGGTAGGTCGCCGCGCGTGGGTCGGTAACCGCCGTGGTGGGGAGGTCGATGACTACCGTACTGGCTGCAGGACGTGTGGTGAGGCTTATCAAACGCTGGGTAATGGACAGTAGGCGTTTGATAACCATTATTAGTCATTTGGTGGTAAGCAAAACTGTACCCGAACATTCATTACGTGAATTGTCCGTTCGTTATTTGTCAATACCATTCATTGTGAATATATTGGATATTTGAGCATAATCTACAGCCTTTGATTCATTATCTGATAACCCGAAATAACCATTCATTTATCGTTCTTCCG